>VZRH01004430.1:22979-181439 GCA_013397555.1 Urocynchramus pylzowi
TTTGGTTTTTTTTTTTTTTTTTTCTTTTTCAAATATCCTTATTTGGTAACTTTTAATTGAGCTAAATTCTTAGTTAGTATTAAACTAATTTTCTTAACATGTTTTTATATACTTTTGTTTCAGGAATAAAAAAAGGTAGGTAGCTTTTATGTGGGCACCATTATGGGCTCTTTTTCCTAGCATTTTTTTCTTTAAAATTAGGGCTCAACTTATAAACCAGCTTTTTTTTTTTTCTGAGAATCACAATAGCTTCAAGGATGCTTCTGTCATAGTGTCCTTGGGTAAATTTATTTTTTTTTCTACCAAACCACCTCTCCTATATATTGTCTGTTTGACAGATGGCTTCACTTCCACAGCAGTTTTCCCTTGTAGCCATATTTTGGTCATGGCTCATATTGTTTCAGCTATTTGTTTCTATTTAAGAGTTCAATATCTCTGCATTTATTCTAAGAAGCTGCTATTATGCCTACCAGCTTCAAAGAGATTTAACCCACCTATTAGCACAAGGGGGCTTCATAACTACAGAATTATGTTTCATTAGTCCTATCCATCAAAACATGATTGTCTGCATCATGGGGAAGTTAAGACATTGGACATATCAAGTTCTAAGGTCATGCAAATAGATTCTTCTCCTAGAGCTTGTCGGGTGCATCCAGCTGGAACACCCAAGGGTCAGGGACAATACCACACCTGTTATAGTCTGGAAAGAAGTATCTACTGTTGAGTGGAGAAGGAGCATATTTTTGTGAAACTAGAACACGTATTTTTGGAAAGAAGAAGAAGCAAATTGCAAAGAAGTCCAAACTCTGGATTTTGACCAAGGTAAAAGCATTTGTCTGCTACAGGCCAAGCAGCCAGAAGCAAGCTTTTTCTTATTTATGTCACAATTTGGTCCCATATTCTGTGTAAAAATCATGTAAGTTTTCTCCTTTTGATTATAAAAAACTTTTGTATTATCTAAGTAGCAAAACAGTTTTGTAAGCCTGGGACAGGTTAATCTTGTCACCTGCACGGAACCTCTTATTTAATGAGAAAATTTTAAACTAAATCCTAAATAATTCCCACAACTTTTTATTGTCCATGTTTAAAAAAATTGTCCACCAGTAGCTAAATGCAAAGAGAATTAAGATGATATTTCAAGCACCAAATGTCATAAAAACACTGCCAGACTAAATTTTCAAGGGTAGGCCATTATATTGGTCTCTTGCATCCTTTTATATGTAATTTTAACTCAGAAACAATCTCAGCAGGTAGATAAGATTAAGTGAGAAATTAAGCAAACCAGAATTGCACTACTTTTACTGAAGAATCTCAGGAAGAGGTGATGTAATGTAATTTTTTTTTTTTTTTTTTGCCAACTTCACCTGCATCCACTTGCCTTCCAAACAAGTAAGAGCATTTCCAGCTACCTACCATGGGCAAACAGCTTCTTAGCACAATATTACTCCTTCGACCTGAAAGGCAGATGGAATCCATATTTCTAGGATATTTTTGGTCAATTTGTAAGCAGTCTGGTGGTTGATACAAACACTCTTTGATTGGAAAGAACACAGAAATGGATGATAGGGGCTTGTTTATAATCCTCACTGTACCAGCACAGTGATGATGCTCCATTTGTTGCTGCACAGAGTCAATCCTCTTCAAAACAAGACACTTTCATAATATCAGGTATATGATAGTAAGAATGACTGAAGAAACTGCTCTGAGAGGCCAGTGCCAAATTCCTAGGTACTGTAAATACAGGCAGTTCTATCAGCACACTCAGAATCAGCACCAAAATAAAAAAAATAAAAACCACATATGTATTTAATGCCCAAAAGCTGGTACTCAAAACTGTATTGTCCAGTCTGGTGTTGTGCCTGATTTTACTGATAGCCTAACAGATTTCCAGTTTTCTTCATTAAGTGTTTTATTTTTGAAAGGAAACCTGGACACATACTTTAGATGTCAATTTACTTACATAGTTCAAGTTTTTAAGGCCCACTAAGGCAGTAATCTGGAAATAGTGAGTGACATCTATATGAGTAAATAATAATTGTTCCCAATGGAAACAAACCTCTATTTGTATAGCAATTGATGATTCTTCTAAATATAGCCAGTTCAGGGGCAGACCCCAGGGTTTTTCTCCATTCAGGATCAAATACTGATATATAAAATTTTAGTTCCAAATATGTTGGCAGGGGTACATTTCAGAAAAGCTATGTCATTGCATAATAATAAAAAATTATCAAATCTGGACACTTTGGCATGCAGCCTCAAATATGAAATGAATCTGGACACTGTTACATGAAAATCTGGGCTTATAAGTTTGAATGATCCCCTGGTAAAAAATCTAAGAAATAATTCAATATATTTATGAAATATTAGAGATAGAGCAGTCTTTGATGGTTTGTGTATTCTGATCTCTTTGAATTTGAATATGATAATCTTTCATTTTAATTCTTGTTTATGAAATGGAACAAAATTATTCAAAGATGCATGCCAGACTCTCTTCCCATAGGACTTTCTTGAGTAGGTTTTCTTCAGAAACCTGGTAATTATGCTGTATTTACTATTTTTACTGTTTGTGATGCTATTTGTGGGTGGGTGTAAGTGGAATAGCTTCATGTGATAATGACTGTATTATTTATATATGCAGCTTGTAGCAGAGCAAGGCATCTCCCTGTTATAAAAGGAGATTAAAGTTATAATCTGCCAGCCAACATTAAATTCCCAAAACTCACAGCAGCTGAATTTGTTAAAGAAGTTGATACCCCTCTAGGTCTCTGGTGAGGGCATATGCTGCACCATGATACGCTGCTTATCTCCAGGCATAGCTGTGCAAACAAAGGCTTTGTGAAGGATTTGCTTCTCTGACTGGGAGAACACTGAATACAAGTTATTTTTTGTTACATGTTGAAGAACCTGTTCTTGTTGAACACAAAGAAAAAACTGAAAAAAAAAAAAAAAAGACTGTGTCTGGGTTCTTGCATGGTCCACAGTTTTATTGAGGAAATAAGATTATTTTAATTCTTAGCCAAAACAAACTTTTTTCTTCCAAAATCATCATCAACAACAAGAGTAAACCACTTTAAATAGATGTAAATGTCCTTTGTTTGGGGCTTCTCTTTATCCCCTGGTCACAGCGTTGGGACCTTTCTGCCAAATTTGCCTGCTGCAGGTGAAACTCCAGGAAAACCAGGCTGTTCCCTGTTCCAGGCTGAGCACAGAAAAGCAGCCATTCATTGGGACCTCAGGCTTCTGCTCTACTCCCCTGAGGCCCTACTCCACTATGTGCCTCTCCTCTTTTTCCCTGAATCCTGAGTTTTCTCATTTCATTGAACTTCAATGACCCATTGATACTCCTTCTGCCAAGTGATCCCCATTACATGACCGCTTTCTCTTCAGTCCCAGGATAAGTAAAAAGAAAGCCAAATAGAACCATGCTGTCTTGAAGACTACACTGATACTATTGATAAATTAAATATACTATTCTATGCATTTATGCTGTCTCTTAATTAAAATGGTAACACATCTTTTCCTGGGAAGCCTACAATCTGTGCAATTTTCCCCCTAAATCTGAAGTTAAATTAAACTGAAAGAAGAAAACAGATGAACAGCTGTCAGTAATAATAGATTTGTAAGTGTTTTAGTAGACACATCAACAGTTTTTGGTATACAGATAGGGAAATGGGACATATGGCAATTGTGAAGAGCAATTATAACATTTTTTTTGAGCATGCTAATAATTCATACATGTAATCACTTTAAAGCTTCCCTTGTTTGAAGTTCTTTATCTTCAAGTTGTTTTCTGCAATTACATCCTAGCAATAATGCAATATATAACCATACAAAGTGTGTCTACTATTGTACCTCTTAAATGTCTATCAGAGGGAATGCTTTAATGATATAAATTACCTCAGGGTTGAAAGCATATTTTGCAATGACTCTGTCTAGCTGTCAAAATCTTTATCGCTACACATAAAAAATGACGGAGTTATATTTGCAAGACCATGGCACTTATGAAGCCTTTGCAGTCTCTTCAATAATTTTTCTGCATCAAATATTCATTTTATTGTCAGTTCTTACCTCATTTTCTGCCACTGCTATTAAATCTAACCATTTTAGATCTTCAGTCCTCCCTTACATTTCAGATTTCTGTACATCTGACTAAAAATATGGCAGGAAAGTATTATGTGTGATTCAGATTCATGTGTACTTACCAGTATTCTCACTAGACTGATTGCACATTTTTTCTTTTGATTATCTCTATAATGTTTTCACTTTGTGGCTGCCAGATAAAAGCTTGATCCCAGTTCAGAAAAGATGGGTGAAAGAGTGATGGGCTGAGTTGCCTGAACGTGAATTGTCATCAGATTTGACTCTGGGAAAACTAGATTGACTGTAAGCAGAAAGCAGTTATGTCCTCAACTGTATGAAACACTGACATAAGACATTATCATATTAGCCAAGCTGAGTAATTTATAATATTATATGCAGTTTCATATATTTGCTGATTGTTATCCCCTTTTAAGAGCCATTTTCCTCATTGTGATCACAAAAAGAATGAAAAAGAAAATATTCTTCTTTGTAAATACATACATGCATGTTTATCTCTTTTTCAAAGAGATAAACCTAGTATAAAGTGAATTTACATTTTTTCAATTATAATCTTACTAATGACAAATTATAGCAGTGATAAGTATCAGTTAGAATTGGTTGCATGCATGTTAGGCAGAGGTCCCTGCAAACAGAAGAATTTCTCACTAAATTGGGCACTGATCTAAATACAAAATCGCTTTCCCTGATAAAGATTTTTTTTTAGTATCCTGAAGACTAAGGAGTTGGTGCCTGTGTGTCAAGAAAGCATGTTCATTAATTTTGTATCAACATTTGATATACATGTGCCCATACAAAGGTGGTCTTATGTGATGGAAAAGCCCTGTTGCTTTGGTAAAAACTATCAAATACTTTAACAAATTCCTTTGCCAAAAAACTCTAAAATCTGTTCTATTTTGTACTGTGAGCCTGTGGGTGGAGTAAAAGATTAGCTATGTAGGGTACCAGTTCTCTTAATACTCTACAGAGCTCTGCTTCAACAGAACACTCTACCTTACTATGGAAAACTGCATTTGAAGGTAGGGAGGGGAAATGGCACTTTATTTCATTCAAGAAAATTTTAGGAAAAGGTAAAGTGAGGAAAGAAAATATTTTTTCCATGTTAATTTAAATGGATTCTATGTGATATTAAAGCTAGTATGAGAGTAAAAGAAAAACCCAAACAATGAAAACTACATCTTAAATAAAATTCAGTCTGAACGAAGACTGAAGCATGTAAAACACCACAGTATTACCAAAAATGAAATGAGGGAGCATTGCTGGTGCTCTGACAATTTAATATACATCTAGTGCCTTTAAAAATTTGGAAATCTTTTCAAAATTAACTTTCTGTAAAATGTTTTCAGGTAGGAGAACACAAAAGTGACTCAACAGATCACAAAGTCATTATTAAAAAAAAAAAAGTTTATAAACTCCTACATTGTGATGCTTTAGCGCTTTTCACAAGTTCTTTTGTAAGTGCTTCACATAATAACAAGAGACAATTGTCCAGAAGAGTAGGAGACAAGAAGTTCCCTGGATAGGAAAACAAGGTAAAGACCCCACATTTTTTTCAGTGTTCACAAAGGCTCACAGTTAAAAACATCTTTTAAAAGCATGCAATAATATTTTATTTAACTGAATCCTTAGCCATTTAGAATATAGTATATTTTTGTTTATTGTAACAAAGCAAACTAATCCAGATTCTGTTTATCTGTGAAAGCTTCTATATAAAAAACATTAATGAAAAATCATGGTCATCATGGTTTCCTACAACTAGAAAGAAATAGCCTGGTTAAACCTTAATTTAAAGAAGGTAAGAACAAAGTCTACATATATGTCTACATCAGATATTAAAGCATTTCTACTACCAGTTGAAAAGAAAATTCTATTGAGTGTTAAAAAGGAATTTGATCCGTCCCTGAATATTGGCCATATTCAATGAAAGTCGAGGGAAATCAATATCTTCAGAAAGTTATCTTTTCCTAATAGACAATGTAAAACTTCTTTGCTAATTAGAAGGCCCATAGCTGATTTTTTTTTATTTTCACTCTGACAGTACACATAATCAAGTGTCCCCACTGAGATTCTCCCAAAGCAGACACTGCTTGCTCCCCACTTCCAGCTTCCTTCCCCATCCAGCAGAATGAAGTTGAGAATTGGAGGCACAAAAAGTGGAAATCACAGGTTGAGACAAGAACAATTTACTGAAAACAGTGATGAAATAAGAAAAGGGACTATAACTGCAGCAATATTAGTAACAAAAGGTATAAGATAAAGAAACAATTTACAAAGAAAGCCCATGACAAATACCAACTGGTTTCTTCTTTCTTCCCAGCCTTGCTTTCTTCCATCAGAAGGGCGGGCTCTTCCTCACCAAGGTATGAGAATCCCTTTCCCAGTACCCAACAATGAGGTGAGGGGGTATGGAATAACCTACTGACCATGCCCATGGCCCCAGCCTCTGCCCCCTGCCATGGCTACTGCAAAAAATCAACTCTGTTCTGGATGAAAGTAGGAGAAACCCCAAGTCAACCTTTTTGCTATTTGGAGGAAAAATATCTAAACACATTATACAGACTATAAAGAGTCTTATCCAGCTATGAAGGTGACATAAGCTGTGCAATTGCAGGAATAGAAAATGAACCTTTCTTGTCTAAAAACTATTCTATGTATATATTATTGAAATAATTTTTTTTCTGAATTCTCATCCCATCTGTCTTTGGTCCCTTAAAATTTTCTACTCCAAATTAATATATTTGTAATTTTGAATAATGAAAACCAGCTATTATTTCATAAATAACTATATCTGTGTTTATGATTATTAATCATGGTAATTTGAAATTCAGATACGATCATGCGGTTTCCTTACATTATAATTGTTACATACATCCCAGACAGTGAAGGTGAGAATCTATTCTAGGAAGATAGCAAGGAAAGAAACAAACACAGAAGTGAAGGGTAGCATTCACAAAACTATAGCAGTAACACTTGATTGCTGGTGAAAAGATTTAAATATCTTTTCTGGGGGAGCACTGGATTAATGACAGCTGAGTGAAAGACTTGTCCATTTATAATATGAGGTTTGAACAATAATAGCTAATGGAATGGTAGCATGAAGAGTAGGCAGATTCTGTTAGGGGTTAAACCTATAATCAGCTACACATCTTGATGACTTTGTTAATGAAGAAAGCAGGTATTGTAGGAATCCTGCAACACAAGCTGTCCCAAGCTACTAATGTCTTCAGAACTATAGAATTTTTACAGACTGTATAAAGAAAAGTGAAGCTATTACTTTGTAGGATTCAACTTCAGAAATAACAAAGTAAAGCTGTGACACTTTAAAGCAGAATGCTGGAAAAAATGGACAAATTAATTTAAATATCTTAAAAAAATATGCTGGTGTTTGAGACTGAAAGGACCCTAAAACAAACATGAGATAATTATTTTTGACTAAGGGTATCAGAGAGCTGCAACAGCATCACAGAGCCTCTGCAGAAGAAACATACTTTCACCAGAAACTGTATAATTGAATGTCAGGCATGGTTTAATAATATATATATAAATCAAGACCAAAATAGTGAAAAATAAGGGGAAATAAATTATGTAACTGTCTGAAAAATGTAACTATTGTCCCTTGAGAACAATACTGGAGATCTGTAGATTCATCATTTTGCAAATGACAAAATATAATTTCCAAACAATTACTCATTAATTGATTGGAAGGAATATTTTGGCTGTCTCTATTGGCTTTAGGTGGCTGTACTTAAGGCCCACTCAAGTGTGTTGGAGTTTTATTGGCCTTGAGAAACAGATGACTTAATTCATTCTATAGAGTGAGTTTGAACAGGTCAGTAAGCAGCTTGAACAGCTATGGACATTTTGTTTAAGTCTCAACATGCTGGTACAAACACAAGATTAATGTACAGAGATTTTATTCCATCACTTAGAGCAGTCAGGATCTTTTTACATCTGGCTGTAACCTTTAGCTCCATCTTGTCATTTAGAAAATCTTTTAAATACAAAGGTCCCAGTGGGAACAACTTCTTTTGCTTTCCTTCTTACGGAAGAAAAAATGTAACAGTTCTGGAGGAAAGCAGCTTGTCTTACCATGTGCACTTTGATCTCACAGAATCATGGAATCATGAAGGTTGGAGAAAATCTTTAATATTGAGTTCAGCCATTAACCCAGTGCTGCCAAGTCCACCACTAAATCATGTCCCTAAGTGCCACAATTACTTGTCTTTTAAATACCTCTAGAGATGGTGATTCCACCACCTCCCTAGGCAGCCAGTTTGTGTCTTTGACTACACTTTCATTGAAGAAAGTTTTACTAATATTCCATCTAAACTTCTCCTGGACCAACTTGAGGCCATTTCCTCTTGTCCTGCTACTTGTTATTTGGGATCATGAACAATCCAGAATAAAGGCTCACAGAAGAAGGTCAGTGTGAGAATGAATGTTCAGACAAGTATTCTGAATCAATGTTTGAGGAGGATTTCAAGATGAAACTATGTATAAAGCATGGAATTGTTATTTTATCTGGAATGTAGATAATCATATGCTTATGTCTTCACTTTCTGAGAACTTAGGATGAGTAAAATCCAGGAACATCTGGTTCCTACAATCTGCATATCCTCAGACATCTAAACTATTGATTTTGATGACAGTGCTCACTGTAGGACACTCACTGTTCTAAAGGAGGATTTCTAGTGGTGTAGATACAAATCATGCATACCAGGCTGTCATCGTTTTATCTATTGTCTTCAATAAAATTATCACATGTGCTACCAGATGAAGATTGTTTAAGATGGATGAAATTAATTAATCATTTTTTGTTCAACAATTTTGTACTTACTCCTTGCCAGAATCTTTACTAAGATTTCATCTGAAGGTGATCAGAAGTTGTCTCACACTAAATTTTTATGCATCAGGACTGAAATATTTTCCAGGCCTATTAATGCACATGTAAGAGAAAATTCTTGTATGAGAATTTATAAGAATTTATTGCAAAATTCAGTTTATTCTGTATATGATGGTGGTCTTGCATGTGGCATTTTCACTTCAGTGTCTCTTGGGAGTATGTATTTTCTATTTTTACTATAAGTTACTGAACTTTTCAGGGTTTTTGCATTCTACATATAGGATGTCTTTTCAGATTTTTTTTGGCTGTTTAGAGTCACTAGGGATGTCCTTCATAAAAAAAAGAAGGGAATTGTAGCTGTTGAGAACTGCCCAGGAATACAACTGCTGATCTTATGAGCACATGGAGCAACCAGCACAAGATAGTGCCTGCTTCTATACCTCCAGCTCAAAGTCCTGATAATTAGTTCTGAAGCTGAACATAATCCTATGATCCCAGTATCTCAGAGACTGGCTCTTTCTGTTGACACCCTAGGACTGTCAGGATTGAAAGGAATTCTTTAACTAAGTTCCTGTTGCTGAACAGGAAACAAAGATGTGTGTGTAATCTGAATATTTGTCAGGTTGCGTCGCTCCGTCCACGCCGGCGAGGGCAGGCAGCGATTGTGAGGGGTTGGCGCGGAAGAAAAGCGGGTCTTAGGTGGAAAACCCGAGGGTCCTTTCCTCTGCTGCAGTAACAGGAGTGCTCCTGAATACAGCCAAACACTAAGACCTCCAACAAGGGGCAATCCCAACTTATATACACGAACATGGAACATTCTAGCAACATTCCAACCAACCATAAGCGGCAGTGTAACCCATATTAGCATGGTAACTCCCATGATCCCATTTGAACAAACTTTAACTCTCCCTAATTTGAAATAGTGTCCCTGAATTTAGGGTGTTGCTTTCCATGGCTTCAGGTTGATCTCAGCTATCGCTGGTTTGCTGGCCAGGCCAGGCCATTGGACCTCCACTATATGTAAACTAAGAATTGATTATTTCTTTTTCCCTTTCAAACCAGATTTTGTCAGGTTAATGTAAACAACATATTTCACATGGCATAAGTTGCTATCTTGTTAGAAAATATTTTTGCTGCTTTTGTTTTTAGAGAAATATGTGTGATCAAATTCTCATTCTGTATTAAACTTCTTAAAAATAATGGATGATAAACAAATACATTTTTATTAGATTTTATCAGATATCTCTAATTTCAGTCAACTTTATTCTCTAGAATTCTTATTAGACTACCTTTTTAAAATGAAAGTATGTCCCTAAATACAGTGTTAAAGGAATCAAAGAATAGTTCACAATTCTGCATCTGAGCATTGCCATCCCACATCTTTGGATTGGATTTCAAATATTTTGTGCATTTTAGTTCAGTTTCCACTGTTCATCAGGAGAACAAGAGTGAAATAGAAATGACTACAGTGTTCACTAATAATTATGATAAATTACTTTTTCCTTCTAGAAAAATGTATTCTATAATATTTAAGAAAATTATTTTATAAAAAACAAGCTATTTTATAGCAGACATTTACATAGTGTTTTCATATGTCATGTTTTCATTGATTATACAAATATAACAAATTAAAGTAAAAAAAGTCACTGTGTGTTTCTGATTTGACACTGTCTTCCAGTTCCATAATATATATATAATATCTGTGAAAACACTTTAGTCTGTTCTGTTCAGTTTCTTGAGTTATATAAAAATATATATCAACTTGTCCTTCATGCTAGGTGTTCTGATCAGCATAAATGTATTCATGGGCCATAAACTTCTTTAGTAGAGAGTATTATTCAAACAGTAATAGAGAAGAAAATAAAATATTTTATTCCTCATCTTTATTCACTCTTCAGCATTTGAGGGCTTATTGATTAAGGTGCTGAACTTACAGTCCTGAGAGAAAATCTCTCTTTTCATCTGCACAGCTTTATCAATTTTTCCATATTGTTTTGGGTAGGACCTAAATCTAGGAAATCACTTTAAATTTAGAGTAGTCTCTTCTCAAGTAAATTATTCATGTGCCTAAAATTCAGCAGTATAAAGGGCTTCAGGTTTCAATTGTAACAGTCTAAGTATAGCAGGCATGGAAATGGAGAGATAGTTTAACTGCAAATTCTCCATTATTTGATCAGAGTAGCTGCACACTCCTTAATGAAAGCAGTGACACTAAGGTCAGATTCAGTGACCATTCTGCTACCAAAATCACCTTCACAGGCATATGTAACAATTAGGAGAACAGCAAAGGAAGATGTGAAAGAACTGAGTACACATTACAAAACCAAATAATCCTTTTTAATTTATGTTATGCATTTTCTTTATCATTGTTGGAAAGAAATTTGAAAAGGAATTCAAAGTTCTTTTACTTCAAAGTAAAACAGTGATCAAGTTTGTGATGCAACTGCTTTGTGACTGATCTAATATAATCAATATCTAGTGCATATTAATAATTCACATCTGTGAGCCATTTGACCATTGTTTCATGTAAGTGGGAAAGGCACTGCATCCTCTGAGATATTCTACCCTCTGCTTTGTTTCATATTCTATCCCAAACAGAGCTATCTCAGGTCTGACCCTGTCACACACATCATCTGTGTGTGTATATCTGTCTGTCTATTCTCAAATAAATAGACAAAAATTTGCATGTATTTGTGTGTAGATGTATATATATATATTTACATGGAGAGGTTTACTGGAGAATACAAGGAGCTACTAAACTTTCAATTATCTAAAGGACATCAAAACTGGCCCAGTGTATAGAGACTTTCTAATTCATGCAATTTTCTAGAAATCACAAGCCATAATTAGCACAGTGGAAGCACCCTTTCCATCTTCTTTTCCACCTATTGTGTGAAGAGATTTTTTCTCACTTTAATGAAAAAATGGAAAAAAACTTTTTTAGATTATTGCTTTTAGAGAATATTAAATCCATCTGAAACTCATTCCCATGGTCAAAACCTAAAAATATTTACTGCTTATAACTAAGCTACAGAAACCAACATGTGAGCTTTGTTATGAGTCTAGACTAGACAGTCTTGCTTGATTTTAGGCTGACATTCTGACTGAGAAATGTTGTGGGGAAACTAAATTTATTGACACAATTGAAAGATTCAAAAACATTATAGAAATCTTTCAGACTGTTGGACGGATAAATCTACAAGAATTGTAGTGATCACATATATTTTCAAAAAAATTGTCAGACCTACATTTCTAAGAGTGAACAGTACTGAAAACTTAATCACACTTGAGTTATGATGTTCCCCTTTCTCTTTCTTAGTCTTATTTTAAATTCACAGAGTATTATTAATTATTATTATGATTATACATTTTTTCAGCAACAAGAAAATTCTTGTTCTCCATGTATTTTTCTTTCAGGTTCCATATATCTGCCTTTAATATAAATAAATATAGAAGTACAACACATTTGCTTTTGATTGTCACTTCAGTATCCTTTTCACTAGAAAGCTAATCCAGGTTAACCAAGAAATTCTAATTTTGGTTAGCCTGGGCTAACATTAGCATGCCAGTAAATACCACGTGAACTGTACTTGCATGGCTTTTTTAGCTTTCGGAATTTACTGCTAAGGTTTCTATTATTTCCAGATGACAGGACATGGTGATGAAAAGTATGAGAAAATATGGTTAAATTAATGGGCTTCCTGAAAACTAAATCATTCTGAATCATTGAACGTGGCTTCTGCATTACTGCATTGTTGTTTGAAAGCAAAAAGGCAAATTACAGTGCTGAAATTTCCTTAAAAAGATTATCTGACAAACTGATTCCTGCAGAGGTGGAGAAATGTCATATATTCTTGGGCTTGATGTACATACCTTCTCAGAAGATCGTTATATCTGTGACAAAGTCCCAGGCAGTGAATTTATATTTCCTCTGGTTATGTTACCATTATCACAACACGTGTGTGTAGAGATTCTATCTAAGCTGAATGTTGTTCAGCTTTCTTAATTTTAAAGAGTTCAGATATTCTACAGTAGATTAAAGTTCAAAATCAGAATACCATTGGAAAGAGAGGTTTATTTTCTTCACACAGGAAATTAAGCCTGGCTGTTATTAATTTTTCAGATATCAGAGGGATGCAGGAAAAAACAGACAGGATCTTGTTAATTATTAGATCTTAGCAGTGTACCCACCCTAAATGGCAGCCTGTAACAGATTTATAAAAAATATTTAAAATACATTTTTCATGATTTGAATACTTAGGAATATATCTCTCCTAATTGTGATAGATGAGTAGGTCTTTTCTGTTAGATTTGGCATGCAAATCTGTTTTTAAAAGAAAGACAAACATATTCCTCTAATTTTTGTCTTCTCATATTTCTGCAGTGCTAAAATTTACTGATGTGCTAGTGCCTTTAAAAGGTGCTTTGAGAAGATTATTGAGATGCTAAACAAATGCATGCTGTGCCTATAGGAACATCCTGTCTATACCTGGATTGACTAGGAAATCCTGCATTGCTGCAGGTTTTTCCTACTCTTTCATCTCTACGTTGTTCTGTCTTCAAAATTTGTATGGACCCTTGCACCTGTGTGAAATTACCCAGCAAGGGTGTTGTGCTTGGTGCTTGCAGGTACATTGCAGAATCCTAAATGTAAATCCAAATTTTGAGTAAGTACTGAAGGCATCATCTGCTGAAACCTACCGACACTGGCTGCAGGGTGTCTCCTTATCAGAAGTCTTCCTCTGCAGAAGGTTTTTACAGAAGGGATGAAGTATACTTTAGAGCTGGCAGGAAGGAGCTGTGAGAGAGTGGAGCATATGGTGATCCTGTCATGCATTCCTGCATCTCAGCTGGATTATCATAGAGGAGAGCAATATGCATGTGCCTCTTAGCTGCTGAAGGTGGCTGCAATAGCTTCTGGGTAGACATAAAATCATAAGATTGGAGGCATGAAACCACAGAACATCTTTCAGCCCATTGATATGTCCAAGGCAGAATTATGTAGGTCAGTGATGACAGACTTGTTCAGACTGAAGACACTGTTAGATGAAATTGGAAAGATACAAACTTCCCAGACAAATTCAATTTAAATGCTTTTACTATTCATAACTGTCTAAATCTCTTTTACATTAAGTCATTTTCTATTTATAATGAACACCGAATACTGTCAAATCTGCTGCTCCCTACAGCAAACCTGAAAATGGTTGCAAACAGTTATTTTCTGCTAATGCCTAGCTGGTGTTTTCCTCTTGCCTTGGACTTGTCTTTCAAATGACACCTTGCACTTAGTCTTGATTGTTGTGAGTCCTAGGTATATCCTCAGCTATACTGGCAGTCTTCCCACCCATGTATGATCTACATATTTAATAAATCTAAACCTCATAACTAATGAGAACCCTAACTCGGGACAGACCCCAGCAGAATTTCACTATTGCATTCCTTTGTTTTGACACAGGGCTCATCATAACTGCTTTCAGAATTTGATACAACTAGCTTTATATCTTTCTTCTTATCTTTTCATTGAGGCCATTCTTTCCTCCTTAAGATTTTACTAGTGCTGAGAATTTGCTGAAGTCAAGCTATGTATCAGCTGGTTTTCTTCTACCCATGTAGTTTGCTAGCCTGTGGGAGAGAGATATTAAATTGATTTGGTATTATTTCTGGTTGATAATATGCTAGCTGTTATTAATTTTTGTGTTTCTGTCTGGGTTTTTAAAAAAAAATTTAAATAGCTCTTCCAGTACTTTTCCAGAGGCTGATGTTAAGCTGGTTAGTATGTTATTTTCTGCCTTCTTCTTTTCACATTTCTATTTCTTCGAACTATGTTTGCCTGTCTCTCCATTCTAATTTCTCAGAGATAAGAACTAATGATACCATGATTTCATCAGCCATATTTTTAATTGCAGTACAGTGAAGGCCAGCTGCTTCAACTGTTTTGAGAATATTTAGATATTGTCTGACCTGTTCGTTCCTTATTAGAGAAAGAGGTCTTACCCTCTGATAATTGCATTAATTATGACTGCCCTATGACTTTTTCAGGAATAACTTGCAAGAACATTAATAACTCCTTACTTTTCCTGAATCAGCCTGCAATAACACCACACTACAACAACTAGTCAACAAGTAGTCAACCAGTCTTTCCTCTTCTGGAAGGATTTACTGATATAATTTAGCTTCCTAGTTAAAGGTTTTCAGTTTTATGTTTTATCTTCTTCTTGCTCTCTCCCTATGCATTTATTCTGCTTTTTGTATTTAATCTTAGTAACCAAACCTAGTTTCCACTTTCTTTTTATGTTTGAAATTCACAAAAAGCCCATGGTTTCATCAAGCCCATCACTTGGCACCTTTAATCTTTTTTCTGTTATAGTATATTTTGCACTGATGACCTTAATATTATTTCTTTATGGATTTGACAGTTCAATTTAATTTATTTTTACTCTCCTAGGACTCCTTGTTTACCAGTTGTATGAATTTAGAGAAGCCCACTTTCTATAAATGCCTTGTTTTTGTTTTGTTATTGTCCCTCTTTTATTTCCTAAGTATCATGAACTCCAAAATTTCACTCTCTAGATATTTTCTATTTAGGTGTTATTAACCATTTTCTGCACTTCCTGTCCATTGATGTCTCCTGTTCTTATATTTAGAAGTCATTAAAACGCATACAAGTTAACCAAGAGTTGGCCCCTTTGCTATCTTCCTTTTTCTGGAGTGAAAGTTTATATTGAGTCTGACTGAGTTAATTTTCCCATAGCAGCCCTCACAGTGCTGTGCTTTGCACTGTATCAATACCATTGCATTGGGTTTGTGTGGCTGGATTTTGGTAGGAGAAGAGTCACAGGGGTGGCTTCTGTGTCAAGCTTCCCCCAGGTCCAGCAGAGACAATGCCACCTGGTTCCAAGACAGACTGGCTGCTGGCCAATCAGGAATGATAGTAATGACTCTGTGGTAACACATTTAAGAAGGAAAAAAAAAATTATTGTGAAGATTTAATTGCAGACAGAGAAAAGCAGGGTGAGAATATGTGAAAGGAACAATTCTGCAGACACCAAGGTAGGTGGAGAAGGAGGGAGAGGTGTTCCCTCTTCATTCCNTGTCTCTGTAGCTCATGGAGATCCATAAGGATGCAGAATCCACCTGCAGCCTGTGGAGGACGCCTGCACTGGAGCAGATGGAAGCCTGAAAGCAGGTTTGGAGCTGTGGGAAGCCTGCTCTAGAACAGGCTCCTGGCAGGACTTGGGGGCCCATGGAAGCAGCAGCCTCCACTAGAGATTTCCTGGTAGGACTTGTTACCCTGTTGGGGGACCCACATTGGAGCAGGCTGTTCCTGAGGGACTCTACCCCATGGAAGAGTGACCCATGCTGCAGAAGCTTGCAGAGATCTGTTGCTCATAAGATGGGCTCGCATTGGATGAGTTGATGGAGGATCCTGTGGGAGGGATCTCATGCTGGAGCAGAAGGAGGACTCCTCTCACTGAGCAGTGAGAGAAAAAAATGTGTGATGGACTGACCATGACTGCCATTTCTTGAGTGTCTGTGCCACTGGGGGAGGAGGAAGAGCTCAGGAGGATGGGAGAGGTAGGAGAAAGGTGTTTGTAACATTTATTTTACTTCGCATTACCTGCTCTGATTTTATTAGTAATATATTCAATTAATATCCCAAAGTTGAGTCTGTTCTGCCCTTGATATTTGTTGAGTGATCTCTTCTGGTCTTTGTCTCAAGTCATGAACTTTTCATTATATTTTCTTTCCTCTGTCCACTTGTGGAGGGGAGTGATAGAGCAGCTTTGGTGGATGCTTGGCATCCAGACTGGGTCAATGCATTACAGTGGGCTATACAAATTCACATTTATTTGTAAACCTGGTGGTTTGAATGGCTTCTCTCTTTGCTCACAAAATCCATCATTCCCTTCTTCTGGCTCTGGTGGTTTATAGTGGATGATTCCATTATAGCAACACCATACTTTCACCTCTGTCATTGCCCATTATTTTTTTGCACTTAAGAGACAAAATGCTCTTAAGATGTAATATATATTGCCATCACTACCCCTTCCTTTTTCCCTCTTTGCCTTTGCAGGACAAGTTCCTCCCTCATATAATACTATTTCAGTTGTCTTGTTATATCAGCTCTCAGCTCTCTCAGCCAAAATCCTCAGACTCCATTTTGTTCTGCTTTACCTGTCTGCTCATGGCAGATTTGAGCAACCAGGTTCAGTGGCCAGTTTAAGAGACAGAAGAAGCAGCACAAAAAACAAAACAACAACAAAAAACAAACAAACAAACAAACAAAACAAAAAACAAAAAACAACAAAAAAAAAATTCTGCACTGTGAGTACCTCGTATTTCATTTCTTCCTCCCTGCTAATAACTGGCTTAGGCAATAGGCACAAAACCTAGCTGCTGTAATATCATTTCTCTTTTAACAGAAGTCTCATACTTTATACGAGTAGTCTCTTTTAGAAGCTGTCTGCTGCACATTTCCAAGACTTCACCTGCTCACAGTGAGTTAATCTGCTCCTCAACAATCCTTACATTGCCTAGTCTTGCACTCACATGATTCACTGATGTGACTTTAGCTGCTGACTTTGCCACTGACCTTGCATGGTTGAACATGTGCTTTAATTATTGCTAATGTTTATGTCTTTTTGGAGAAGAGTATTGATCACAGCCTTAAACAAAGGGTCAAAATAGCCCTATATCTTAGATTTTGGTCCTTATATCATATATGGCTGTGTCAATGGCTCCAGGCTAGCTCTTTGCACCTTGTGACGTGAATCCTTTGCTTATTCTTGCCTAGTAGTGTATATATATTTCTTGTAAATGTCTTTTTGTCTCCTTTAGTCAAATTTTATCCTGTCTGGTGGTGATGGTGCTGTGTTCTTCCAGTCAGTTGTTTTCCTATGACCCCCAGCTGTAGGAAATTACACATATACAACCCCACCCCCTTGCAAGCCCTCCAGAACAACCAGTCTAAAAAAACCCAAAACCCCAGCCGAAAAGAAAAACCCAACAAAAACCACAAAACAAGTCTAAGGTTTGCTGGACTCAACATGTTTTATGCCATTCTTTGTCAGAACAATTCTCTTCTCTGACTGTCTTGGTCATCATGAAATAGTAGTTTGTTAAGTAAAATAAACATAATAAGAAAATCAGGGAAAGTTCTCCCCTTGGCAAATTTGTAAAAGGAAATTTACTTATGAGTGATCTCATCTTCACATGATGCGATCTCACCAGTTTCCACTGGCATCAAGAAGTCCTGTCAATAATAAATTTTACAACATTATTACACCTTTATATCCTAATTTAAAACCAAACTAAGGAATTTAAATATATTAGGCTGCATTGCAAGTGTGTGGTTTTTAGTAGCATAGCCATAAAATTTTCCAACCCCTATGGGGTTTTTTCCACCATGCAGTCTAGATTTTCTGAGCACATTCTGCTTGGTACTATCCTCTTCAGTTTTTCCAGTGGTTTAGAATGGACATACTTTCCTCTCACACAGACACTTCAGCATGAGTGATGCAGAGCTCCACTCTATACCAGAAATTGATTTATTAGAGGATTTAGCCGGGGCAGAAAAGACCTTTGCTACTTCCCCTCTGGGAAAAATGAAAGTAAGAAAGCTAAAAAGTCTTATGCCTTATTTTTTTTTGCTTAAATTATCCATTGGTAGGCTGTACTGAAACTTGAGATATTTCACATACATACAGATAGTGCACTTGTAGAGAAATGTGACCTCACAGCCTGAGCAATTTGGAGGACAGGCTGAGTGCATACAAATCTGAGTTTGCATGAAGTTTTATATTGTGGGACTGTAGGTGTGGCTAGGGAGTGAAGAAAAGAGGGAAGACACAAGGGAAGGATTATCCTGGGAATAACTTTGAGCACATTAAATGTGTTCTCATTACTGTGTATGGATGAAGGAGAGTTTTGAGTGATTTTTTTGTTGGAGTTGTGCCAGCCTCACTTCTTATCTTCACAAAATCTACAATAGGGCTTTTACTGGAGGGCATAGGGAGTGTAAAGTAGGGGACAAAAGGAACAATGTGTTCTAACTACTCTGTTTTTTGGCTCTGCATTTTTCTTTCAATGTCTCCTTTTGCATCTGTTTGATATTCCATGAATGTAAGACTAATGGGTGGTTAAAGGTGGAGATGATGGCACTAGGGGGTACCCATATTTCACACAAAAACTGGGAGTGACCAACCACTAGCTTGCTTGTACCTGGCTTTAGTGAAAAACTCCATCACGGATCCCACAAACCTTTTGTGATTAAAGATTTTATGAACACAGTTCTCTTTTGGTTTTGGGTGGTTTTTTTTTTCAGCTGATTGATCTCTTTATGACTATATAATATAATATATTTAATCAAAAATATTCTGCTTAACTCCAAGGAGAACTGTTACTATTCCATTTACTCATGAGAGCAAATTACCACAGGCTTTATGTACTAAGAGAACAATGGGACACCTACTGGCATTGCACATCAGATGGTCTGAGCATGTTTTTTATAAACAAAATTTTGTTTATAAAAATTTTTAGACACATCTAACACTCAGACACATCTAACACTCCAATGTATATGTTATAAACTCCCCCAGAGGTCAATAATATCCCTAATTAATAATATAGTATAAGGATATGTGAAATAGAGACAGGTAAAACTGTCATTATATTTTGATAATAGAAATGTCCTCTTCCTTCTGTCTCTAAGTTTGAGCTTCTGCCATAATATTTATTTAAGTTTCTTATGGAATTGTTATTGAATTATTTTGAAATAAATTTTTAAGTCTTTTGAGAACACATTTTGTGTAAAGGAGAATATATAAATACATAGATGAGACTGTATTGCTTTTCATTCATTTTCTCCATTAGGACAAAAGCCTCAACTCAACCTCTATTCAAGCCTCTATTTCTGGCCCAAAATTAGGCATATGTCTGCCACTTTAAGTAATGGAATATTCACTGCTAATTTACATTGAGATCATATTAATGATTTATATGAAATCATTCCTCCTACAGTTCCAATAAATAAAATAATTTGGGGATGTATTTGGTTTTTCACTTCCTAATGAGGCATAGTAACATCTACTGTCACTTGAAACTTAAGAGAGACCCAGAAAGAAATGTATCTGTTCTATATTCTAAAAGACTGTTTCATGAGTGATGGTAGATGATTACATGTAGATGTTCAAACACTTGAATACTGGTTAACCAACACTAGCCCTTTCAGAACCCAATTAACTATTTCATTGTAGAATGTCTAAAGTGGAACAAGGGGCAGTGATATCTAGTTCCTGTTTCCAAACATGATTTTGCAAGCAATTTAAAAAAGAAAAGTCCCCTTGATTTTGAATTGGTTTTTTTTTTTGCAAGCCTAGTATAGGAAATCTCACAGAACTCAGCAGATGTTCCCCATTTTTTCTCTTCCATGTCCACTTGGTAGCTTTACTGAACATTCCATGCTAAGTGCCATAAACTCATTTTTCTGAATGTATATAAACTTGTGTATTCCATAAAACAGCTTTGTGAGCTCAAAGTCATTTGCAATTCTAAGAGGGTGTCTTCCTCCAGACTGAGGGCAGGGAACAGGAGAATGTGTCTGGGAACCTTGTCCATTGTCCCTCTATTTAAAAAACTTCAAGACAATGTTAATTAGAAACATCCTCTAGATGAAGATTCCTAAGTTTGTAAGGATGCAGAAGCCTGCTCTGCAGAGCAGCATGAAAGAACTGTCATTCAAGAGTCTTTATGGGAATTTGTAAGATCAGCAGCAGGGACTCTTAGAAGATATGTTGATACCAAGAAGAAAACTTTATATTGTAATGCTTTTAAGCACAAAATCATGACTCTACCTACACAATCTTCACAGGATATGCGAGCAGTGTTTCCATTTTTTTGTTTGTACCAGTAGCTCTGATTTTCTGTCTTCCCCCTGAGTTTTGAGATCTGCTTTGTCTCTTGTCAAGGGCTGTGTTACAATCTGCAGCAGTAAAACTACGTAAATCAACATATGGAAATAGTTTAGTTAACACTCTTTCAACAACAAAAAAGCACCATCTGTGTTACTAAAACCCACTTACATGCTAAAACAATTGCTTCACTTGCTAGTTTCTCTTCTGTTACTATCTATCCATCTACCTATCTAGCCAATCTTAGGGATTGGATTCAGATATTGTTTGGATAAAACAATATCATACCTTTTATGAAGATGAAAGCATTTCTGTCTGTGGTACTGTGGCATCCAAAACTGCTTACTTCATACTAAATATAGGCCCATACTAAATGTGCTATTGCCCTTTCCTTGTAATTGCGTCAGCTGTTTAAAAACCCAGACCTGTAAACGTTTAACCTCCACCAATTTATTTATTTATTTATTTATATTTATTTATTTATATATACTCTTGAAACAAGGTGACAGATGTTTAATATATGTTATTTATAGACTCAAAATATAATTTAGAAATTAATACTAGTAACTAATTTAATTTCAATATTTTGCAAAATTTTTAATTTTATTAAAATTAAGGTTAAAATATTATCTTCTTTGTGAGAATGGTCATTAAACTGTCTCACAGTTCTAAAGCAAAATGTTCAGTGGTCAAAGGAGGTATATAGAGCCATGAAATTGTATTATATATATACATATACACATATACACACAAATGTATATATATATCAAAGGTTACATTTGCTTTTTTGTTTATTTTGTACGTTTTAGTTATAACTAGCTGCTTGCAACTGAATCATAGTTAAAGTTATCATTTAAAGTTGTTTGCTTGTTTTTGGTTTTTTTTGAGTTGGGGTCTGTGAATTTTATGACAACACATGACTTCAAATGCTGAAACTTTGAAGTATAGGTGTTTGTTTGAATCATTATTTTTGAAAGCAAATGGTTAAGATTAAATAAATTTGACAAGACCTTTAGAGTTGAGAACACCACTCATTAAAAAGATGCTTTGCAAATTTTTCCTGTTTAATCAATGTTGTCCATTGTACCTTTGCAAGAAAATCTTTTTCTCCTAGTTAGGCTTTCCAGGAGACATGTGAGACTTTCTGAAGATATAAAGCTTAAATAGTTTTCTCAGGGTGTCTAAAAAATAGTCCTTCTCTTTTTTTGCCCTGAGATTTAGCTATGGCTTTATTGCAAGCAACTCTACTACCAATGAGCTCTAAACTGACTTTTCATTCACCCTGCTTAGCAAACCTAACTGGCCAGTTCTCAAATTCAGCATTCTCAGGCCCTCAGGTGGAAGCAATCTTCCTTCCTTCCAGAATGGCTGACCTGAACCAAAATGCAGCAGCCCAGGTCCCATAGTCAGGCAGCTTTTCTTATTGCTGCTCAACACATCCTTCTTTTACAAAACATAAAAAGCTACTGATATATAGCAAACTGTGTACTATAAAAATAATTTTATTGTCCAGAATGGCCACTCATTTTTGATTATTCTCATCCTGGTTTGTAGCTGTAGAATGCAAAAATCGAGAACTACTTGACTCCGGGCATAAGAGTTGTATATCTTGTAAAGAAAGAAAAAAAATTTGTATTTACATCTTACCTAGTTTTTACTATCTTCCTGTGAATCCTTACTGCTCCTAAAGTACAGAGGAGCTGTTCCCATGAACCTTGGCTGTACTCTGATGTTCCTCCTTCCGTTGAAACCCCATATCCAGACAGCCACTCCAAATTATCCGTGAGAGGCATTCTCTGAGCAGATGGGAAGCCCTGTATTCATCTGTTACCATGCCTGTCTGACACCTGGACTGTGACCAGCACTGCAGAACAGTTTGTGTGAGGTGGGCTCCTCAAAGGTCTCCTGAGAAGTACAACTTGGCTGGACTAGGCAGCCTCCAGTAATTCAATTAGTTGTCTGTTTCTGAATAAGGATGGCAACAAAGAGCAAAATTACTAAGCAGACTTTTAGACTGGGTTAATATTCATGTCATCTTTATGTATCCTCACACACTCAGATGCTCTGGGGTTTGACTTGAAGGGGTAGAAGCATTTGTTACAGCATGGTTCAGTGATAAAATGGGTGTCATGAGGTGGTAAGCCAGGTCTTGTTTTCCTTCTAGCCCTTGTTCATTCTAAAGTGGTGGGCTTAGAGATGTTGAGCAATCATGGCTGTCTGCAGCATGACTCTGAAGAGACAGTGTGTGTGGTTGTCACCTCCAAAATTCAAGAAGGCATGTCTGTCTGTGTGCTCAGGTCACTGAGCCTGGATCTTATCAATTTAATGCATAGGAGCACACACATCCTTTCTCACTTACTTGCTTTTGCTCCCATAGCCAGATTATCAAGAGAGCCATTGAATACATGATTCCTGTTCAACCTGCAAGTTAATGCCTTTGGAAAAAGAAATCTGATAAAAGCTCCAAAATGTGGTCTATTAACTTCATAGGTTATCCATTGCCTTAGGATAACCATCTTTTGACCTCACTTTCCCAACTCAGTTAGTGTGAATTCGATTCGGAATTTAAAACAATAGTATTGTAATGTAAAAAAATGTAATAATTTTTTTTTCCTAACCATAAATATGTAGTAGAAATAGATATTAACATATTTTCAGATAGAAGGAAAGTAACTTTAATTAGAAGTGTAGCCTTAGCAGAATATTTAACAAGTCTCTGCAATCTCAGCAAGTCTATTTATATAAGGAACATATGTATGTATGTTTAGTCATTATATATATTCCACTGCTGAGTTTGTGACAGCAGTGAGTATAATAGATATCACAAGTTTTAAGGTATTGAGAGAATATTTCTATCGTTAATCTGCTGAAGCACACACACATACATCCTTAAATCTTTCATGACACAATATTCCTCAAGCATTCTATATTTAACTTTTCGACAAGGTTCAACCCTTCTGTAACATTTATGATTTTTTGAAAATTCATACTTTTTTGTGAGAAAGTGACTGAATCAGGTGAATTTTTTTTTCTAAAATCAAGACATGAAGTCAGCTATTTTGATGATAGTATGTAATATTGACTGTAAATTCCTTATATCTTTCTCCAGGACTTTGCATATCCTGAATTTAGTAGTTGCACTTAATAATAGTATTTTTAGTGTTTCCCTTTTCTGAAAAAATAGCGATGTATATTTCAGTGCATTCAATATTATATGGTTTGCACCTTTTAAAAAAATTTATAACAGACTGCTTAATGAAATGCTAAACCCTGAAAATGTTTCTCTAGCATCTCCAATTTTGTCATGCATAAGGAATCCAAAGCTGCAGATGAGAAATCTTAAAAAAGGGGTTCTAATAGCTGGAAAATATTTTAGGATCTTTTCATTTGTAAAATACAGAACCATTCTACATTTCCATATAAGCATGACAAAATGTAATATAATTCTCCAAATTTTTGGCATTTGTAGCAAGGAGAAGAAAACTATTTTCCTCTGTCTTCAGACCAATTCATGATACAGCTATAGCATATTCTCCTTTAGTAGGCATCCTAAGGAACTTTTCATACATTGCATTGCTCTTGTGAAGAAAAGCTGACAATAGATTATGCCCCACTCACTAGTCCTGTAAGGAATAGCTAGCAAAACATGGTTTTAAACTATTATTTGAGGTCTCAGCAACCACAGAAAAAATTCTATCATTTCTGTCTAGGGGATATATGGTGTCTGATAATGTTTGATGGGGGATACTTGGAGAAACAGTCTAATTGCTGGGAGGCAAGGAGCTGTAAGGTCTGTGTGCTCCCAAAGGTCATGAAGGTTATGAAGTGGAAGCAAAAAGAGTAATAAAGCAGTTTGTGCTCTTAGTTGGACACCCTTCACTAACAAAGAAATCTGTGCTGTTATTTGGAAAGTTGATATTTTGAGATAGATTGCCTTGATTCTGCAAAAAGTTAGAGTATGAACAGTTGAAGTTAAGCATGTCCCTCCTTTTGAAGCAACTCCTGCCCTGTTCCTCTGCTAAATATGGTATTCCAAAACTATTTATTGAATATAAATATAGAGCTTGGAAGTATTCTGAGTAGGGACAATATTTTTCATCTATTTAGATATGTGATAGGCTTATCATCAGGAATGATGACATGCCTATATGAAGCTTTTAAAACAACGAATTCTACAAAAATCATGATTAGTGAGAAAATCATCAGCTCAATTAAATAGAGATTAAGAAGGAGTACTTTTCACATTGCTTTGGGAGCTAATATTCTTTATTCTAAGAACCCTGTAATGAGATTCCTTCACTCTCCTCCCTTTATCCTTTCTTCACATGGCTTCACCTGCCTTTGGGATTATCATCAGCAGTGAAATCCTGAATTGTATCTTCCCAACTACAACTGCTGACATGAACACAACTGCTAACAGTGTAATCACTGATGGAGTCTGGTGAATTGGGATCATAACAGCCACAGGTACTGAGTTTATGTTCATGCAAATCTACCATTTACACAGCTGAAGAGAGGGGAAAGAATACCATTTCCAAATGGTAATTCTTTTGGAAAAGGCAACATTACAAGTTCCAAATTGTACATCTAGATATACAAAGCAATACAAGCAAAATTGCACTTTGAACATAGAAGTTCTGAGTTGGAATGGAAATGATGATGACAAAAGGGGTAGTGGGTGGTGGAATGGCTCAGGAACATCACCTGGGAAAATACACAATCACCATATATTTAGAAGCTACAAAAATGCTCACTTTCTTCATCCTGTTTACTATCTTGATGCTAACCAGAATCAGGCTACAAATCCTCTGCTGCCAGGAGCTTCTGGACTTACTGTGACTGGCTATACAGCACTGAGAGCACACACCCCTCATGAAAATGTCTCTGAGGTTAAAACTTTGCTGACCATATTATTATTTACAGTTTTCTCAGCTCTAGTTGGTGACTCATGGCTAATACTTATCAAATGTCAGTAAAATATCATTAACATTTAGTTAAATGAATTTCATGTAAGCTCATGGCAGACTATTTTGCTAAAGTGGATGCTGTAGTCCTGAGACATTCTTCACATGGAATGGAGAAAGAATAAAGATTCATTGAATCAACCATACCACTTAAATTTGTTGCTCTTTTTAAATTATCAAGCATTCTGGGGTTGGAATGCACATTTACAGCCATTTTTAGTCCAAGGGCTTAGAATGTTTTACTTTCTCTTTACTGCAAGTCATTCCATAAATGTGATTTTCATATGTTCCTTAAATTCATTGTTTATTGGATTTTTTTTCACAATTACCTGGGATGTTCCCGAAGTGGCATTAAATTCACATCTAAATCTCTCTCTCTAAATGAATTGATAGCAAGAATTTGGAACACTGAACCATAGAACAGACTAATTTAGTAACATGTTTTATTGAATTTTTAGTTTTCTGATATCAGACATAAAAGTTTAGTGACTTGCTAGAGATCAAATTTAGTTCACTCTCTGAGAAGTGGGATTATGGGAGTGGATAGTATCAAAGACAGCACACTGTCTTTGCAATGACAGAAAACTTTGCTTTGATTTAGTCTTTAAACAGTATTATTTTCCAGAAAAGACCTATCAGTCCACTTCTCTGACAAGTTTTATTATTAGAATATTTGGTTGTTGTTTTATTTTAGCTCCTGGGAGAGCAGGGAAGAGGACCTCATGAATTTGAAGTAAAACAGAATATGTTCTTGTGAAACTCACACTTTCAAAAGCAATGAGTTATATAAATATTTGTTATGTTAATCTACAAAATTACTTATATTATTTGACCCATATGGCTATGTGGATACCAGTGCATATAGTTCAATCATATATCCCAGTGTTACAAAAAATGCAGCCTTAGAACTTAAACACATTTTTCTCTTGTGTCAAAGGTGAATCATTTCCTTATGTCTGAGATATCAGGATATGAAGGAAGATTACTTTCACAGACAAACAAGAGACAGCTGCCCTTGATAACATAAGATTTATTCTTAACATTCTTTTCAAAGGATCCATTTATGTCCAAATTTTCATAATGAAACAGAGCTTTTCAAAACTGTAAGATAGGCAAAGCAAGGCAAAAATATAATCTTTTTGCTCTCACTTTTGGTTGACTGAAATTCACTCATCATGAAGCGAATTCAGATACATGTAGTAATACAGACAAATGTAATACAGAGTTTACAAAGGGAAAATCAAGTTTCTCAGTTTAGGAGTACAGCATGTGCGTGTTGAGTAAGAAGTAAAAGTATATGTATACACAAATAATAATCATCCTGCAGGAATTTTGGTCAAGTGGACCCAAGAAATCTGTGTCAGATTTATTTATGTAGATGTGTAACATATAGCAGGAGTCCATATCTTCTGAGTCACAGAGAATGAAATGGAAGATTTGCATATTTTTTCTGGTTACTCAATGATATTTGAACTCTGATATTAAAGAAATCGGTCCTTACATCTCCAGAGCATACTGTGATGGAATGATCTGAATGATGTATGACTCTTTTGAGCTTTTACATGAGAATAATGAAAGCTTGAGGAGTTGCAAAATTATTCTAATAGAAATATTGTGCCATACAATGCCTGTGCATTAATTTATTTGCTAGCTGCACATGATTACTCTGTGGTCACTTTATGTATAACCATGTAATAATTTATAACTAAAGCAACTGTAACAATGTGTAATTAAATATGCATTGGTTTTGTGAACATGAATATCAAATAAACTTTTAAAATTGTGTTCTGACCTGTTTACCAGGTTCTGCTCTTATCTGACAGCCCAACACTGTCCCTAGGTTTGGGATGTCTGCACATAGTCCCCAGGAGCTTATTATGGCTGTGTTCTGTGGAGCTCACAAGTGGAAATGTGGCTGTACTGACATGCATCTTGGTGTTGTTCTAAACTTTAAACTATTTTGCTTATTCTAAGCACCTTTCATTTCATTATCATAGTCAAAAGCTATTTATGACTGTTTTATTGCCTGGAAGAAGCCACTTTAGCAAAATATCTTAACATTCCTATCAATGGTTAAGATTACTTAAAGGCATTTGTGTGTTGTACCATCCTTATCACTATTGATGGTTTCTTTCACTCCTCGTTACCACAATGGTACAACTGACTGCCTCATAATGTTCTTTTTATGTTATTGCTTATGTCTTTATCATTCTAATACTAATAACATCTCTTAGGTATATCTTTGGTTTAAACCAAAAACACCTCCTCTTTACTTGTATCTGTTTCATTCAGGTGAGGATATTCAAGAGATTTTGCTCTTAAAAAAGTCATGGGATGAGAAAGAATATAGCGACAAGTAAAAATGCTGCTAAATATGCTCAGTTTAAAATGTAGGAAATGAAGAGTAGAAATAAAGTGGTATTTTCATAGAGGAGAGAATGAAGTCCCACAGGGATCTGTTCTGTGTATGTGCCCTTCTAAATGTGGAAAAAGGAAAGAAAAATGAGTTAAATATTTTTGCTAGAAATGTCAAGTTATCAAGGTAATAAATTGAGGTGTTATCAAAAATTTGCAGAAGATATATACAAATTTCTATGAGTCATAAAATGGAATAAAGAAATTTGAATAAGTTTATATGTAAAACAATGGACAAAAATCTCAAATTTATGTACACAATAGGCTCAGATCTGATCTATAATTCAAGAATTAAATATTGGATTATAGGGGTTCCATGAAAAATTAGCACAAGAAAAAATATAGATCATAATGAAAAATCAGTAAGAATTACAAAAATGGCAAAAAACCAGAATAGTAAACATTGTAATTTCACTGGGTACATGCATCATTACATGCTCATCATACATATTATGTACAGTTTTCATCCTGCATCTCAAAAATATAGGTGTGAGAACTGAAAAAGTTTGGATGAGGAAAATAAGAAGAGCAACAAAGAACAGCTGACTGGATATGGGTTCTATTTAGATTTCCTGGATCTCCTCTTTTAGAAGAAAAAGAGATAATCAGTGAAGAATTTATATATTTATCAAAACCAAAGTAACATGGAAAAAAGGCCAAGGGAAGGACTGCTCCTTGTGCTCTAAACTACTAGAGTTAAGGAGGCATCAAGTGAATTCAGTAAAGCACATTTTCAAGCAAATCAAAATTAAAAATGAGGTACCTTTTCACATCAATTTAACTAAAGGGCATGACATATATTAATAAGTTAGTATGGGTTGAAAAAGTGACCTAATATTTTATGGAATAACTATTCTTTGGCATCTACCTTGGGTCTCTAATTCACTGGGAAAAAGCTCTGGGAACTTGTCCAGTTCTTTTGATCTTCCATATGCATCCTTCACCAGGCATCTGTACGATGTGCTTTGGGTTTGGTGTGATATCAAAATGTTCCAATAATTTTCTCAAACATTTATGGGATATAGTTAAGCTTTCATCCCAGTTTAAAATGAAGTGCAGAAAGAAAGACCTTTAGCCAAGGTCTCCCAGTTAAGGTCTGGAAAAAAAGAATCACCTGATGTCCACCTGCACATTTACTGTTGCACATTATCAGTGTTTCAGCCTTCATATGGCCTCAGATGTCCTTCTGCCTCTTGCCTCCAAAGTTTAATATTAAGTGATTCATGTTTTTCCTGTGGGCTCTGCAGACTGTAGTGTATTTTACACATAACAAGAAATGGTTTTACCAAGGCAGCAGAGAACTCATTGTTGGCTAATTTGTTCTGCTTCTCATGTGGTCTGGACTGGAGATGTGAATTGAAGTCCATGTTGCCTCAGCACTCCTGGTTCTGGTGTGTGAGCTAGCTAATTTGAAGGTGGCTTAGCAGTATCCCTGCATCACTGTCAGCAGCACAGATGTAATGTGTGTGCCTACTTTTCTTTGAACCTTCTATCCTAACCCCGAAAGAACGGTTTTAACTTCACTGGTTTGCTTGTCTTGAACATCTATATGCTGAGAAGGAAATGGACTGTTTCTCTGGGACTGTAGTTTCGAGCTGCAGTCATGACTACACCCACTGTTTGGACCTAGGGAGCCATAAAGCTGTGTTTTGGAGTCAAACCAATGGAACTCTAGCTGGTGTTTTCAGAAATCACTCAGAGCTGATGAAGTTAGATTAATTTGAATTCAAAGCTTTTCATCTTTTTTGTAATATCTCTCAAATTTTCCTGTGAAAGCAAGAAAAGTATTAGAGGAGAGAAGAAAATGACCACCTGTGGTTTTTCTTCATTTTATGAAGTACTTAAAAGAAGTAACTCCACTGTGGGGAAGTTGAAATGACCCTGTGAGCAGCAGGAGGGAGCTTGAGGGCAAAAGATCCAACGACTATTTTGACTACAAATTTCCCTGCATCCACTGGGTTATCCACCTCTGTTTGCCATATTAAGAGAATAAGTTTTTTGAACAGAAGTAATGTTGGTGCAGAGTTCCACTATACTGAATTTTCAGATCAGGTTTGAAAAATCAGAATACCATGCTGTGCCTTTATCCTTTTTAAAGTAGTTAATTCCTATATGGGTTGTCTGATCTCACAACATGTAACTTTGGTTCTGTGGCTGGGTAAGGGTTTCTACTGCAGTGCATCCTATAACTCCTATGAAGTTAAAATATGATCCATATTCATAAGTCAGACTGTTTTTTCAGTGTTTGCCACTATAAGGATGAGCAAAAATAAAAAAAACTAATTCTTCTCTTCTCATGGTTTATTCTCCAATCCAGTCTCTTTTGCAAGTTCTTGCCACACTCCTAGTTTCATTGAAAAAACACATAAAATACATAGATAAAGAATTCAGCCTGATTTAGCAGCAAAGAAAGTTTCCAAGTTGGTGTTTAGTTGTTTGGGTTTTTTTTTTTTGTAAATACATTTAAATGATAAACTATTCTGAGTGACATAATGAAAAAATTTTCAATATGATATTGATATTTCAATATTTCGATCACTCTTTTGATACTTCATTCCTTTCTCAAATATTCTTTAATGAAATGGTGGTAGAAAATATCTGGTATAATAAATTACTGGCTCCAATTCACTGCCAGTACTATATTTTCAGGTTTACTCCTGTTATTTTTGTTATCCAATCTAGATTGTAATTACTATGTAACAAGAATTCATTTTGAAGAATTTCCTATAACATAATTATTATAATTGTCAGCAGTTTCTTTGTGATATATTCTAATTTATTATCATCATTTCTAGCTATACATTCTTCAATTATAAAATAGACATTTAATCAAAGTTAATAATTTCTTTCACTCTACAGTGATTACAAATGTAAAATATTTGCAGTCTGTTATCATACTCTTCATTAACATATTGCTTGGCTTCAGACTAGTCAGACTATTATTTCTGTGCTGTAGATTGCCTCACTGCCTCTAGAAAAATCCTTATTCATTTTGAGTGAAGATGCCAGAATGTGGCCTTTTAAATCTTTGTGTTGTATTTTAATGTCAAATAACCAGGTTAGCAAATTGAATTGCCACAATATACAATATAAATAACATTCTTGTTTGAACTGAATGGTGACTGCAAATCTTGTCATGCCTTTGAATGTTTTGTTCTTTGACAGATTTAAAGAATCAATTTACCTGTAACTGGAAACAGCTTACACCTCTGTTTATTCTCTTCTGCATCTGCCTGATCAATAGGTCTGCAGTGAAGGGGGCATGATGAATGGCTGTAAAAGGCTGTTCATACACAGCTCAGAAGAGTAACTCACAGTTCCAATGCACATCTTTGGTGATTTTTTTCAACATACAACGTACATGGCATTTCAGTGTTTGTTTTTCAACAGCAAAGAAACTACATGAGAACAGTAAATGGCATTCTAGAGACATGAGAATGGCAGGGAATGACATTGCCATCACTGATCATCACTGACTTCCAGTAGACTATGAAAAAACACCATGTTTCAGACCACTATTTCAGCTTCATACTCACAAAACATTTATTTAATAAATCCTAGAAGATTATATTGAGGGTGCACTTGAAATAGATCTAAATTTTAGTTTCTGGTGATGCCATGCAGGAAAATTTAGTCCATTTGAAGTATTAGTTTTTCTCATTCTTAAATCAGTTTAGTTGAATGAAAGGAGGAAATAGATGTCAGTCTTTTATATGAAATGGGAAGAGTTCTGGAAATGTATTCTATGCTAATGGTTTACTATGTTTTAATTTTGAGCTCTGTATCTTCTGCACACCAGGCTTCTAATAACTGCAAGAAAAATACATTGCCAAATTATATTCTGCTATGCATCAAAATTTTAATAGAAAGGCTTTAATAAAAAAAAAGGATTCAAATTTTTTAATGTCCATTTAGAAAAACTAATTTTATTCTTTTTCCAAGACAGAGCTGAAATGATAAAGCATGATTATGTTTCTATTTGCTGATATGTGAATTTCTGACCTCAGTGAGCAATATTTAACGTCTCATAACTGTGGTCTTTAGCAAAAAAATTCATTTTCCCCCTTTTCATTTATATTTTTAAACAAATTTTCAATAATTTTTCATCTGCAGATAAAAAGATTGTGTTTAAATTTTATTATTTCTTGATAATAGCAGAGGCATGAGGTAAGAGTCTGATCAAGTGCACTGTCAAATGGCACCATAAATACCCACTCAGTGGCAATGCACGAGGGAACATGCCAGGGTAAAAAGGATGATTCTTAAAGAAATCAGCCTAATTTTTCTACAGAATTCTGAATAATTGCAATCTGATCAAAAACACTGCAGATCAGAAGTAATGACAAATATTTTCATTAAATAGCAGCTACTAATTTCTTATCTAATTATAACTTTATACTATTTTTTTCCTAAATTATAAAAAAATGTTTCCATATCCTTAAAAAATAAAAAAAAGGCACCCTCAAGGTGTAAACAATGCAGTACATGTAGAAAAAAAAATTACTTTACACATTTTCCATCAGAAGGATGGAACTGATGATGCATCTGTTAAAATGAGATTTTCACCATAATAATGGGATTCAAGAAAGCAGCCATCTTTCTAAGGTTAGAAATATTTTAATCTTTTTCTTCTTCAGGATGGAAAATTATCATACTACAGCAAACTTCTTGTGTAGGTGTACAGAGCCAGTCTGCAGTGCAGATGGTCCATAAAGGGAAGGTGCACTGTGTATTATAGTTGCACTGCCATGTTATAGGATAAGCCACAGCCCTTTGCAAGTGAGTGCTGCAGCCTGCTATTTTGTTCTTCATACAAATCCTGGAATATCTAAGTATTTTTTATTCATAAAACCTAAATCTGTAAGAAACTGCCTTAACAGAGGCTGGAACATGAATCCAAGGTTACGTCCATATTTTGACTTTATGTTTGTTCACATATTTTGACTTCAGAACATTTCTTAAATAGGAAGGAAGACATCAGTAGATGAATTTTGGAAATTTCCTTTCAGCAGATGAATATTTTCTGGAGCAGTAATGATTTATATTAAATACTATCCATTCAATAGAATAATTTGAGGGAACCAGAACTACTGAGAATCTAGGAGACTTGCAGGGTGGTTTCCTAATTTGGTGAAAGTTAGACAACGTATCAGAGAGTGGTTACTGGCCTTGGAGAGGATGGAGCTCTTAAATTTGTCAAGGCAAAGATGAAAGACAGTGCTAAGACTCTTCTCTGAAGAAGAGCTTACTTGTATCAGACTAGAAAAAAGCCCTTGCTGCCTCCAGTGTCCATAGGGAAAAAAAAAAAAAAAGTTGTGAAGGTTATCACAATTGTCCTTCTGTGGTGGATGATTACAGTGGAATACTTGTAGAAAACCTCATTGCTAGGTTATGTCTATTAGCTAAGACAAAAGGCCAGCCTCCCATAGGTTCTCACAGGGTGGAAATTTGCAGCTTTCTCACTGAGTGGATTTTCAAAGTTGTTTTACTCTCCTTGAAAGAGCTATTAAACATTTACATTTCAAAGAGTTGGTGTTGCAGTGTTAGACAGGTATGGCAGTGTGCAGAACCTCCCCCTTGTCCTTCCTAATATATACAGTATATATCTGTTCCTTTTTTCAAAACCCTCCTTGGTTTCATCTATATTGGCATAAAGATCTGTTTGGACATCACCAACAAACACCACCAACTTGAGTAATGACAATTTTGACAAAAGCTAATAGGAACTGCAAGTGCTTTATAAATGAAGCCAATATCAGAATTGATAAATTCTGTTATAAACTGCAGCCATCCAGGAGGAAAATAGTACAGACTTGTAATTTTTAATAGATGTTTTTTTCCTACATTTAAAATAATGGATTTAAAGCCAACAATTCCCACAGGATTTAGGTTGCCAAAGCACTGCTTTTTAGCTGGTGGTATTTACACTAATGATTTCACTCTGCTTGGAATGCTCCTTCTTCGTGGCCCTATTGCTTGCAGAGCTTTGTATGCTTGTTTTCCCCCTGTTAGAGTGCATCACTGATTCTATAGTTCTTTGAAGCATCTGGTATGTCACCTTCTACTTTAAAAAAACTTGCTTCCTAATAGAAAGAATAAGAATCCTCATTATACTTCTTTGCTCATATGAATTTTTGCTCATAATAAGGAGTTGTACCAACTAGGGTCCACAGGAGGCAATGAAAAAAGAGGGAAATTGCTTCCTATTTCTCCATAAGTAACATGAGATTTCAGAGTTATTTGTGGACACTGCACAGTTACCTTTAGCATGAATGAGAAGCTTCTATTCTTACTCTAGTTATTTGAAGGGAATTGCCCTTTCTTAAACTGAAAAAAATCAGGCTCAGAAACACATAAATGCAGACTAGGACACAGCCTTGCTGTATGATACCACGCAAACATTTACTTTTTCTGTCTATGCTTTTTTACTTGCAATAGAACTGCTTCTTTCTTGGTTTCTCCACTGTCTCACTCTTTTCCTAGTTATTGTAGTTCTGGGCTGCTTTAAAAATCTATAGGATCTGTGCTATAACATTCTCCTTTAAACCCACTTTTAGATATTTTCTAGTAAGAAAATCACTGTTGGTCGATTTTTTTTTTTTAATAACTTCAGAAAATATTCTGTGAAAAAAGGTAGAAGGTTTAGGATGAGGGATTTGGTATCCAGATGATGTTAGTTTTGAATTATCCATGGGCAGTTTGATTCACTAAATAATTCACTAGTCATGCTGTACAATGACATTAAAAGATCAGGAATTCCTTGTACTATTATTCTGACAAGTTTCTTACAGATAACTTTCAGTGCTTGAAGACATCATGTGAGTACTCTTTTTCTTTTTCAAACCAAATTATATATATATTCATGTTCTTTCTTAGTACATTTATTAGAACTTGATTTTAATTTACACTGTAGCCCATACCTAAAATTACTTTTTCACCATGAGCTGATGAAATGCATTTTGGTTCACATTATGTACATCTAGAAACATTGCTTTAATTATAGGGATCTTAGCTGGGGAAACCAACTAAAGCTCAGCAAGCTAGCTTTTCTTACTGGGATCTTTTGATTCCCATGAATCTGCAAAAACAAAGTAGGATTCTGTCAGAGACTGAATTAGATCAATGTTTCCAGATTCAATCCTCAAATTTTCTTTTGCCTCCCGTATAAATCTCAGGAGCTGCAATCCTTAGAATTATACATACCTCAGTAAAATGAAGAATGTAAACTCCAAGAAATATCCAGGTGGTAAAAACAATGTTTTTATGGTCATGCTTTCATTATTTAGAGGATGGCTTTTTTTTTTCTTAACAAAACATACATAAACAACTCTGAGGAACAGAAAACATGAAGATCACAAATAAATTCTGTGCTTTCTGCTGTGTTTTTGGTTGGAGAAGATGATGCATGACTGAAGCTTTGATAATGGGACAGGTTTAGCATGACTTACAACAAGCTGAGAAATGCTTTGTTATTTATTAGACAACAAGATCAGTGGTTACCTGATCAGAAAGGTCTATCTCAGCAGAAACAACCTTTGGGAAATTCAGCTTCAGGTGATGCAGTAGGAGCTGTTGGATGCTGCAGCTGTACAACCTAGCTATGAACATTGCATGGCTGTAATTTATTAAGTCCTGGTTATTGAAATGTTTACTTAAACTTTCCTTATTCTGTGAGGTTTGTCTAGAATGATCCATCATCTTGTTGTTTCTTGCTCCTTTTGGAGTTATTTCAAATGTAAACTTTTATTTCAAGGATGAGTGTCTAGGCTGGTGAATTATAGAAAACATGGCATGCATCCCACTGCTGTCTGTCTGCAATCTGAATAAATCTGGAATCCCAGTTAAGAGACTGAGAACATGTGACATAACTGTGGGATAGACTCTGTGACATTTTGCTTACTTATAAACTACAATATAGTGCAAGCTAATGCACATGGAAATCCATGTCTCTTTTGCAGAAGGACATGGAGGTGGAAAGGTTTGAGCAAGGTCTTATAAGATTTTCACAGTTAACCAACCACATAGAAAACAGCAGAGTCATGGGGTAGGCCTTGAATGATTCATATTTTTCAAGTAAAAAACCTTTTTTTTAATTCAAGAACAAACCACTTTGATGTTTTCAACTAATAATAATAACAACAATTAAAAAGGTAGTAAGATTTCTGGATCCTCCTATAAAAGTTTTATCTCTATTGCTGACTGAATAAATGTTGGAAATCTGGCCCCTTGTGATTCTAAATATATTGAATTTCTGCTTTCCTTCAGACTATTCCTTCAGGCAAAAAATGAAGATCAAGTCCTCCCAGGGAACCTTGCAGCAACCATCTGAGGACTTCTGAAGGTTTTGTTCATTACCATTTGCTTATTTGGTACACTGCTCTCTACAGGTCTAGCTCAAACTCATTGGACAGTATCACTCAGTGGAGGACATTAACTTATGAACTATAATGTCACATTGAGTTATGTCATGTATGACAAAACATGACCCTAAAAAAATATGATGGATAGTGATGAGCAGAAAAGGACGTTTCAAAAACTTCTGTCAAAGTAAACTTTTTAAAATTATTATTTCTAAAGCTGGTCTTTAAAAGAGCCATATTTAAAAAATAAGATTTTATTAGGGGGCAGGGATTTGCCCACAGTGTAATCAGATACAAGTCATTAGTGGAAAAGCAAGTATTTCCTATCATGTAATATATTCCATCCAGAAAAGGTAGAACTTCTATGACTATACATGTCCAGCTGCGCTGTCTGCTAGGGGAAACCGACTTCTCTTCAGTCTGATGTGTGAGGTTTTTTACAAATCTGGAGAGATTATGCTAGATATATATCATATGCTCCCTCTAGCTGAGATTGTTTTATACATATACATGTATGCTTTCTCTTAAATTCCCTTCTTCAAATTGATGGCTCCCTAGTGGGCTTTTTAACACTTATGTGGTGTTTATCATCTTTAAAAGATCTTTTAAATATATGTGATTGTACTTAGCTTCATGAGGTGAGAGTGAACTGAATGGACAACAGATCTGTCAATGCTGTTTAAGGTTAGTTTTACAGGTCTCAACTTTTGATTATGCAGTGAAACTTCCTGCATGTTAACATATATAAATCCCATGACACGTGTTTCAGGGTCATGCTGCTGGATGATATAAGTGCTGTGTATGGAACCAAGGGCTCTGAGAGCAGTAATGCTTGTGGCTGTGCAGTTGTTGCTCGTAGTGCCAAAGACTGAAAGGTGATTCACGTTGCTATGGGCGAGTTAAAATGCATTTATTATTATGAAAATTGCCTTTCTGTAGTTGGCCCTTCTGCTCTTGCCTCCTCAAGGCATTGTTTAACTTCCATATAATACATATCCACCCATTTATTAATTTGTTTTTTCCACTGGCAAGCCGGTTTCACTTCCTATCCAGTTTGTCTCTATATCAGATACACCTTCAGAAAAGGAAATTATTGTAAGAAGATTTAATTGCCTTGGAAAAAAAGGCTATGGCTTAAGATATTTAGCATATTTTGTAAGTCTGAGGCTTTTTTTTTGACTTGAACATTTATGTTGGTATTTGCTATCAATAAGTGATGAAAGCTAAGTTAGGGGTCAATGCAGTGTGCTGGTTTTTGTTGCCTCCTTCCTAAACCAGCATTATGATTTATCATTTAGTAATAGGAAAAAACCTGCTTTCCTCTTACAAAATTATGAATATGTCTTTCAGAATTAGAAATGTTATATTTGACTTTAGTAAGTTTTGGACTATATAAAAAAAACCCTTAAAATATGTAGTTCACTTAACTTCTAAAGGGAAGAAGGGATTGTGTTTTCAGATGTCATGGGTTTTAGTATGAAGGGAGAATATTTCTTCAAAGCTTGGAGTTTTCAGTATCCTAAAACTAGTAATGTCCTCTGATGTTCTAGAATACAGCCTGTATGCTGTGGGTATATTTTCCTCCTGGAAGGGAGGTCAAAAATCCCCACATAACTTGATTGACATCTGTAGTGAAATTGGCATTGCTCATTCTAGTTCTGGGGTTAAAAAATATGAGTTTTGTGAAGCAAATGTGTATTTTGGGCTTTGGGCTTAAATATCCTCAAAGGAATTCTCACTATTTGAATCTGAAATAATTTGTCAAATTAGCACATGACTGACATTGCATGAAACAAATTCTGACATTCTGCAATGTGGAGTACAACAGAGTCATTGAATTGAATTACTACTGCTAGGTGAGGCATGAAAAGGCTTGAACAGCATTGCAGGAGTGTGAAGTTGCAAACCCAATAGCAGAACATGAAATTGATTCAAGGGGGCTTTTTAATAAGAGAAAAGTGATTTAATTGTCATTAAATTATAGCAAATTTTATGAAGTATTGTTCTCACATGTATATTTAAAAGATCCAAAAGTGTATGAAAATTATGAAGGCTGGTTTTAATCAACTGTTTCCTCTTTTAGAGTACAAATACAGTACCAGTTTACCTTACACAGAAAAATAATTTAGGCATCCTTTGTTTTAGTGTTTGTAACACCAGATCTGATGCTTGCACTAGCAGATTCAGTACTCAAGGCAAATGTATGCTTTAACTGCCATCAACTGTATATAGAAGAATTTTTTTATTTTATTTTATTTTTCTTTTTGAGGAATGCATGTCAATAGTGCCCTTCAATGCCTTTTTAATCTGATCAACTGAGATTCGAAATGTTCCTTTTTTTTTCTTCTGAAGAGAGATGGTTGATAAACAATGACTACTGTAATGAGAATCATTACATAGCAATCAAATCACTTTCCCTATACACTCTATGTTGATATGCTAAAACATTAAACAGGTTTTGGCCACAGGGGATGAAATATGTTGAAGAGTCTAGGCTCAAAAATAAAGAACAGAATAAAGAAATAAAGCAAATAAAGCAAATAAAGAACAGAAGAGTTGACAACAGGCATTAATGCTTCCCAGGGTGGGCAGAGGTAAGTTCTGACTCTTATGGCCTTGGGGAGATAGGTTGTTTCAGCTGCAGGAGATGCAAAAGTTCTGATACTTCTCTCTGGTTTAATCTGAGATAATAAGTTTTGAATCTACTAAATATAAATATATTTCCCAAACACCTGGAAGAGGGGCCAAATTTCTGGCAAATTCAAGGAAAAAAACCCCATGACTAAGGATCTACTTTCAATCCAGTAGTGGCTCTGACAGTCTCCTGTAAATAATAGAATTGAGTCTCTTCTCACACTAAAGTATTACCTCCAGACCACTACACTTGATACCAAAATAGGTAGTCAGGTTTACATCTTCCACTTAATTCGTGATTCATCTGTCAGATGAAAAAACACATCACTGGTTCTGTGAAGGGTTTTAAGATCTTTTGGACTCATGGTACTGAACACTGAAAGCTGTTCTGGGCTAAGTGGAGTTTTCTGTCCAAGTGAATGATGTCTTTAAGGAAGGTGTGCAACAAAACCAGGTCTATAGGGATGGATTCCAGGCAAAGGACATTGCAAGTTTAGATAACTTTTACTGTCTGAAGTAAAACAAGCCCAATAATTTAAATATACATATTAAAAGTCACTTCCATAATGTATTAAAAATTAAAGCTAGATTAAACTCAGGCACAGTTCCTGCAGTAATCACCATTCCATATACCCTAGCATAAAAGTATATATTTAACCTCATCTCCAGATTTTCAAAACTTCTTTGCAAAACCCTTCAAAGCTCAAACTTCAGATGACCAAGTACCCATTTCAAGCTCAAACGAAGAAATTTGCCAAAAAAAGTGTAATGACTTTAATTATTAGTCTTCCTAAAATCTAGCCTTAAGTGTGTGTATTGTACATATTTAAATCTGTCCTTCAATGATTCCAAACAATGAACTGTCTTTAAACTACACAGTGGTGAAATTGAGAATGATTACTTATCTTGCAGGTAACCAGCACATATATGCTCTGGAGCCAAGTAGCTGGTAGTGTTTTCAAAACTACTAATTTGTTGTAAATTTTATACAAAGTGCTCCCTTTGAGTGAATGTGTTAGCTGTTATACTGTAATGACCAAAAATTGAAGAGACAGGTGAAAATATTTTATTTACACTGATGAATAGTTACTTACATAAACAACTGCATTAGAAATCAAAATAGATGTCTAAATGCAGAAAGTATCTTGTGATACCTGCACACATTATTAGAGAAATATTCTGAAATTTTTTCACAACCCTCAATTTCAAAAAACTGAGATTGGATGTCATCTTTTCCCTTTTTAAATCATCCTTTTTTTGTGTGCTTGTTTGACAAGATTACATCATTGCTGAGTAAATGTTTAATTTAGGTGTCCTCCTTAGTGTTGTAATCTTTCTGGTCCATTTGGTCCTGAATGTTTCATGTATGTACTCAAGTTCCTTGCACAAGTCTCTAGAGAATGTAAAAATGGAAACACATTGAAACTGGATGTTCTTTAAAGAACTAAATATGCAGCTAACACAGAAAAAAACCCATATTTGACTGAATTGTGAAAGGCACCGAACTGAAAGTTTAATGTGTTTATCATGCATCATCCAAAATAAATTGTCCTACTTTAATGCTGGTTTCTTAAAATATACATTAGGAGTTTTAGGGATTAAATGGACATTGTCAGATAGGTAGCCATGCAGTATTTTACTCATTTGCTTCTTATAATTTTTTTGGATTCAAGTGCATTTTTCTATTTATTGCAGAGATTTTTTTCACTACAGTTTTCATTACATGAATACCCCTACTATGTGAATTGCCCTTCTAAACCTGCTGCATGTTACTCTGAGGAAAATGGTTAAAGATATGGGGCAGATTTACTCTGAGTTGAATCATCAACCTGAAGAGATTACAGATACCAGTGAAAGAGCCTATCCTATGATTCTTTACTAGCCAGAGTTAACTGAGATAAGAGAAGTAGTGAGCATGTATTTCTGATAAAAGCCTTCAGAGAATTACTCCTTCCTTTTACACACTTGTGCAGGAGCTGCTTATTCAGACTATGAACTAGACGAATTAGACTTGCAAGAATGTCAAATCCATAACAAAAAATTCTGCAAGTTTCATGTAAGACATATAGACTTGCTATATTTCTATTATTCTTTGCCACAGGTCTACTGCAGGCACAGAAGGGTTAAGCCATGAAAAGTCACAGCCTAAAAAATCGCACCTTATTCCTCAGTAGTTTCTTCATATCAGTGTCACCTGGAAATTCTCCTGATGAATTTCAATTGAAATTGGACTACTATTGGTGTGCAAAATTACTGCCCACTCTCTGAAGGGAATTAAGCAAAGTTAGCTTTCCAGAATGGCACAAATAAGGAAATGTTGTTACTGTATTCATGGAAAGGACATGAAGACCATTGGGTTATGACCTAGGTTTAGAAACATTAGTTTAAATCAAACAGAATTATCCCTTAAAAAAATAACATGAAAATATTTTGTTTTCCAGGCAAGAAAAGCTTTATTACACTCCTTATGTGATGTTGAACACATAAGCAAAGCAGTCAATTATTTCTGAGGTTTCCTTGCAGTAGAATCTAGCCAAGAAACTGAAAAAAAACCCAACCTGGGTAGAATTATTGCTGTTACACTATGAGTTATTTTTGGTAAGGAAAACAAGTGGACACAAGGGATCACTGACCTGTAAATTGCATTGTTGTACTGAGCAAGCTGAATGATTAATACACTAGTAGTTGTCAGTCTTTAGGCAATTAAAGGATATGTTGATCAGGTCTAGGGACAGAGGATTTATAAAAAAAAAACCAAAACATAAGTGTCCCTCTTCTAACCAGATCTGTTTTAGAATTGAATAAACATATGTACTTTAATAAATGGAAATTTTTGTACAGAATAGATTTTAAGTGCAAAATTGTGTACATTTTAACAAGTAGAATCTATGCTTGAAGGTGTTAACATGGTTATATTTTATCTCAAATCATTACTGGATGTGGGAAATGTATCAACATGCTGAATTACTTGAAAAGTTCATGTGTGTCACATGCCCAGAAGGCAGTGATCTGTTGACAGGAAACCAAAAGGGGTCAAATAATTTTATCTTCATTTAAATTTCAACCAGGTTAAATTTTCACAGCTTATTGGGGCAAATTCCCACCATTTACAATTTTTTTCCTAGGGTTACATGGTTAATTGTGTTAGGGTCTACTGATATAAACCACTGAAGACATAAAAACACAGTTTTGAGGCCCTTCTCCATTTAACCAAACACTTCCTGGCACTTTTGTGCTTCTTATACTCTGTAAGAGAACATGAACTGTTTTTCCCTTTCCATGTTCCTCATTTATGAGAATAGTTTTCTCTTCTCCCCACTCCTGCCTGTGGGATAGCTAAAGGAATTCTGCTCTTAATCTGCTTCTCATTGTACAGTCTGTAAAATCTACTGGTTTATGTACACCATGAAACATGGGAAGCTTTTGCTGCAAACAGCTTTTACTTAGTCTGCTCTCAGTGCCAGCCATTCTCAGATTGATTTACTATTCCCAGTTCTTGTGACTTGCTTATGACATTTATCTCTTTCTGTAAGTAGTTTGGAAAGATGTTGCATCTGAATTTCACTACTGAACTGGAGTAGCCCAGAGACATTGTTCACACTGTGTTTTATTATTATCACCTTTTATTTGCATTGTTAGCATAATGTAAGAAGTATTTTTTTTTCAAAATAAATATGACTACATAGTTGGACACATTAAAAATCAATGTTGGGAATGATTTAGAAATTTATTTTCTTGTTTAATTGCAGTCATAAAATCAACTAGTACAGGGTGAATTTATCACGTATCATTGTTAATTTATCTTTGGTGAGTATTAGATTGCTGAAGCTTAAAATTTAGTTTTGCCAGTAAATTCAGTCACTAACATTTTAATTGCAAGCGGAGAGAAAAAGTCTGTGAAAATGAACAAATTAAATGGTTTTGAAATTTGAATATATATGCATAGGAAATGTTCATTTATACTTTTCCAGGAGTACCATTTGCACAGTTCTGCCACAGTTCTACAGGGTGGAATGAGGAGGATTGGCTTTTTATAGAGCAACTAACAGCAAAGATATTGAAAACAGCACTGGAAACAAAATGATGAAGAATGATTTCCTGAGCCAGAGCCATTCTTTATATAAACTCTATCAGCATAGGCCTATACACATCAGAGGACTTGGGCAAGGGTTCACAATGTTGGGAGTGAACCTGGAGAGAGCTCTTCCAATCTAAAAAATTCTGCAAATTTTGAGAAAGAGCTCAGTCTTCTGTGCAAGTCACACTCCAATGGCAAGCATCCTGTTAGAGCAAGACCAGCTCAACTTTAAGTGTCTGTGGGCATGTTTAGATGCTTTAACATGAGTGGTAGAGGTTGCCAGGCTCACATAAACATTTACCTTTATTTAGTGATAAGCCCATGGCTGGGAAGCTTGTGGGTATTTATATTTGGCTGTGGCAGTCTTGTAATTATTTAATAAGGCACACTAAAGATAAGGTTATCATGATATAAGTGCCTGTAATCCCTCTGGGGTGTAATTGCCTCATGATAACCTCATCCCTTGAAGTTGTCTCTATTGCTAATATGAAAAATGTTTGTTTTCAGTGGGAACATATATTTTGTGATGGAACAGCATTAAAATGTCAGATCAAAAAGTTAAATAGCATTTGGAATGAGCAGAAGGGTTCAGATGGATTAACTCAGCCCTTATAGATGGTTGACCAGAGGAACAGAAATAATCCAAACCCATTTTAAATGAGTGAGGTTTTAAGTCTGGAAGCATCTGAAGAGAAATAGCTGTTTTCCCAGAAACATGCTTTAGGTTTCTTAGCCTCTACTAGTGAACCTTGGGATTCATAAGAATCAGGAAATTTGTTTCAAAAGACATAATTGTGCAATTTTTTGGAGGAGTTGGTTTGTTCTGTTTGTTCTTTTTTTTTTTTTTTTTTTTTTTTTTTTTTTTTTTTTCCTTGATCAGCCATTCGGTAACATTGCATATGGCATTGTAAATCATGAGATAAGCTTTAATAAAATGCATGTGCTTCACAAATAGGTCTTGGAGGACAGCTGTTATTGTTACAAGGAGTTTTCAAAACACAGAAGTACATTAACTCACTTGAAATGTACCACCTGAAAACTAGGTGAGTCTGTCATGAAGACCCCAGAACATACAAATAGCACTTTCCACAAGACTAGAGAAGTGTATGGATAAGAACACTCCTTAGAGAGGCAGACACATATTGTTCCTGAAGGACACAAGTCCAGGTCAGGGACTCTGCTTTTCTCTTGCTTCAGGCATCAGCTGACATAAATTTGCACCTCTGAGCAGTTGCTCACAGATGAGTGCATGACAGGCATGCATATTTTGTGTCCCATTTTGCTCTCACAAGAAGCCCTGTGGCCTGCTTCTACAAGCTGCTATGTACATTCTTGTGACAAATTCACTGTGAGGTCCAGCAGACAGTCACCCCCTGCAGCTCCAGAGGCTGGAGGGACTGCATGGAGAAACCTTTCCCATCACATGAAGGGTGTTACAAATGGGAGGTCAACATGGCAGGCTCAGTGTTTAGGTTTTCTGCACTTTTTATATGCTCTGGATAGTTTTGTGCCTGAAGATGGAAAATATTTGGAAGTAAACCAAAAAATTCAAAACTAACCTTTTTTATTTCCTTGGGATTTTTGGCATCAGTGGCTCTTTTGGCTGCATCTGAGTGGAATAAGCTGTGTCTTTGAGTTTAGTACATTATACAGTAACATATTACACTTCTCTATTTTTTGTACCTGGGAATTTCACCTCATCCATCTTTCACAATGTTCAGCAGAGACTTTTAAAAATCCCTGAGCCAGCTTTACGCAATTAATTGGAGACAGAGCCAAACCCTAGATCCTGATTTCAAACCTAAGTCCTTGTTCCGCTTGAATCTGATGCTATGCTGGGCCTAAATTAAACACAGAATCAAAACACTGAACATCTAACAAAATTTGAATTTAAATGTTATTTGCTTGGCTAAGACTGAATATCCTAAGTGCAAATTTTGGCCATTCAATACCTATGCTTGAAACAAATCTTAAATTCAATAGTAAAAGAATTAGTGAGTAAAAATGGCATGCTTTAAACTATTTCATCTCAGTTAAAGCTATGTCTCATTTTAATGTTTAAAGCACTGAAGCATTTGAAGGTATATTTCATTTGAAGGTTTAACTATTATTTTGGTTTGATCATTAGTTAAAACTCTTCAAATATCTCATATGTGTATCTGGATCCCTTGGTCTTCCCTCTTTCCAGTTGTTGAAGTGTTGACTACAGTCTAGTCATTTGTTATTTCCCTAGAAGAACTAGACAGCTTTTGTTTACACAGAAATGTATGTCTTAGGGAAATATATGGGCAATAATTGTTTTCTTATTCTATATTACCTATTCTTTATGTTACTTATATATATATTTATGTTATTTATATATACTTACTATAGTATTTAAAATAGTAATGAGGGTTTATTGTGATTTTTATCCCTTTTTTTATATTTCATTTTAGCTGTATTATTCTAAGTCAAAACATTAACAGCCCATGTCAGCTCATAGCTTTCATTTTTCCATCTGAGTGTAAGCCACATTCAAATTTGTAGGCAGAAGGGCATGAGACCTATAATTAATCTAAAATTAATTAACTGTTTCTCAAAGTGGGACAGTGATGTTTGGGCAGTTTGCTTTGAGTACTAGTGTTGCTTTGGAGCCCTCTCCTGGAAGCTCTACTTGTGAATTGGGAAGCAATTAATGAGTTGTATTTCATTTGGAACTTGCTTTATGAGCATGAATTGGAAGGTTTACAGCTGTGTAAATAGTGGAACAAAAGATTTTTTTTTCCCCCTCAAGTTTGACTATTTTCTTATCTCTTTATAATTGATAGTGGGAAGCCAGTGGTAAAGTCATGATTGTTAATGGTGTTGACTATTTAGTTCTTTTCTTGATGCTTGGCTCACTCCTTTCAAGTGTCCTGATCTGCCCAGAGAGACTCCAGGAATCTCAGTTTTGGTAGATGTTTTAGCCTGATTCATTTCAACTTCTAACACTGATATCCTGACTTCCAAGACACTAAATCAAACCAGCTCATTTTATAACCTTTTTCATCTAGTATTTCCAGTATTTGCTTTACTCTGTTTCATCCTACTTGATTGTTTCTGTAGCTGATCAGGTAATGTATTACTATTTTACCCTAGGCTTAAGATTCATCCTGTAGACACAAGATTTATTACTGGTATCAGTTTACTCAGTGTTTAACCTGATTGCATATTTTCCCACACTTAAAAACAACTGGGATTTTGAAAGGCAAATATAGTGAAACTTTTTTAAAAAACCCCAAAAACCCACACAACATTGTGTGCTACCTGTCACTGATTGCTAAAGAATTTGTGATTTATCTTTCTTTCTAAGCTAAACGTGAAATACAAGCAAAATTCACCAAACTTTTAGATTTGAAATTAACAATTCTTGAGGCTTCCAGAAAGACAAGATTTGTGAGTTCCTGTGGAGAGGATGTAATTAATCCTGTCATCATCTTCTGTTTATTGCCATGTACAGAGTAGCCACTGTGCTACTTCTGCATCTCTCAAGTCATAATGTCTGCTTATACTGTGTCATAGCATCTCTTTCCAGTCTTGTAGGAAACAGGGGAGGGTTAATTATTTTATCCATTTTCTTACTTTCTTCAGGTCAAAATTGAGCAGAAACATAGCTCTCATCAGGAAAATATGAACTGATTAGTGTTCCATCTGTGGCACGCCTTGACTGCCAATAGATTTTTTAATTATATTAAAATGATGGACTTTGTACTTTGATATAAGAAGTGAAATAGGAAGCTAGTTTCTAATAATTGCTTTAAAATGTACTTTGGAGGAAATATGGAAATATTAGCATTACCAGTAATACAATCTGAATGAGCTAAATGGGAGGTGTAATGAAAAGTTCAAGGCAGGAGGGAGCAGGAAGAATATTGAAAATGTCATTGTATGCTGCCTGAGGTATCATTTCCCAAATGATACTTTGGCCTGCCCCTGCTGTATCTGAATACCAAAGAAATGGCTCAGCAGTGAGTCTGTGCTATACTGATTTCCTCATTGCTATTGCTCCTCCTGGTGCATAGCCATATCCTTGATATATGTTTACAGATTATATCAACAGCACAATTTTATTAATGTCTTAATCGAAATTGACTTTTCCATGCCTGTTCTACCTTCCAAGATAGCTTTTTACTCCTAGCTTTCATGTTGGAACTCCACTGAAATGTACAGTGTATAGGCTGTGTTATATTGTTCTAAACAGCCAAAGTCACTGGAAAAATACAGCTTAATCAGCATTTTTGACAATATGCTATAACAAGAAAAAGGAAGAACTATTTTTTGATCTTTGGGATTAAGTCCTCCAGCCTTAGGACAAGACCTGTACATCTGAGAGCCACAGGAGACTGCTTTGGCTGCACCTTCAGTATTTTCCCTTTCCAGCATTTTAACTTTTTTCAGATTTTACTTTTTATTTGAATACATCTTGGTGAAAAAACAAACAAACAAGCAAACAAGAAAGTGTTTTTCTCTTTTCCTTCGTGCTCTTTCCTATGATCTTCACTATGAAAATAGTACTGCAAATAGCTAAAAAAATTATTTTAGTTCTTTAAAGAAAACTATTCAAGAGACTGACTTGGAAAACCCAAAAGTGGCTTGGGTACAGTGACAATACAACACAATGAATTAAAATTAAGGTCAGACATTGATGAACAAATGTGTGTGATCAGATGTATAAAACTAGGTTCCTAAGGATTTGACAGTTATGAGATTTTTGCTGTTTGCATGTTTGTGTGTTGTGTGTAGGATTAAATTAATGAAAGTATCTTGTGTTCCATATAGTTTATCAGAGTATCTTGTACTCAAATAGTTTATCAGACAGAAAGATTCTGTGTGGGAGAAAACTGCTGTGAACATCAAACTTTGTGAGACAATGGATAAGCCATATATAGGACATAAACCATATATAGGACACAAAGCAGGAAACTTTGTGAGCTTTGTTGCTCATGAAAATACTTGTAATTTTTATAAATTGTTAAAGTTCATAATCTAGCTGTTTCTAGCTAGATGAATTTTCAGTTTTCTGAAAACTGGGTTTCCTTGATTCCAATGAAAGCCAGATTTAAGACAAAAGCAATGCTCTGAAATGGAGTTCAAGAAATAGCTGCATTTAAAAAAGCTTACAACTACAACAGTTTTAGTATTTAATACCTCTTGTGCCACTTCAAGTCTTATTGCTTTGGGTAAACAGAATGCATCTCCAAGAACTTACTTTCTTTTTATTTATACATAATTTTTTATTAAAGTCCCAATCCCAAATTTTCTGGCAAAGTCTATACCCACTTTCAGACTTATTGACATCTTTAATACAGGTCTGCTGTTGTCAGCCTAAATTTTTTTCAGTGGAATATTTTAAATGGAAGTAACTAATTGACACAAAAACAAGACATTATAGCATCTAGCATCAAATGTCAAGAGAAAACTTCAACACACCATAGCTGCCCCAAATTTTCTGTTCATTTTCTAAAAATGGATAGTGAGCAGTGCAGAACATAGGCTTGTTTGTAGTGTTATTAGTCTTTGAGTCCCTATAGTCCTGACTGGCCCATAGCCAATCTGAAGCCCCAATTAGGCAAGCACAGAATTCCATTCATGCTTAAAATTCATAAAACATACAGTACATATGTTGAAACTCTACAAAAATAGTGTGGCTTACTTTTATTACACCCCGATCTCTTGTTTTCTACCTTCTATTGCTGTCACTTACTGCCTTTATGGGTAAGTGACTTAATGATACTTTATCTGCAAACAGTTCTCTTGTGTCTTGTTTTATTTTTACTAACATAAACCTTTCTGTGGCTTTCTGTTTTAGTGAACACAACTCTACAGCACTGTCTCATTATATGACCTCATAATGCTGAAAAATTTTAGGGGGTAAGTTTGACTGTAAAGAGACTGTGAAGGTTCTGTTTAATTTTGTAAACTTGGTGAAATCCATATTAGTCAGATTCTCTATTTTATTGCTTGCTCTAGTATCTATGTCACCACTGACATCAGCATTAAATGTGATCTGGGTGCTTCCACAGGGATTGAATTTCCTTAAATAAGACTAAAATCTGAAGAATCAGCAAACAACCTTAAAATATAATTGCACATTGCATAACAGACAAAATTATGGCATTGTGCATTTTCAGTAAGAGATTCAAAAATATATGTTGAGAGAAAACAATTGGGAATGTTGTTTCTCCCTTAGTTTAGGGTTTTCCTCTAAGGATATGTCTCAGACCTCCACCAGGCTCTCCAGAAAGGCATGGGTATCCTGAGGGGCCCATGGCCTATCTGCCAGTTCTTTGCAGATATTCTGGATACCCTAGAGGGTAAAAATGACATGAGGTGCCTGCATTTAAGCAACTGAATCTCACCCTTGATGAAGTCCATTAACATGATTTGATCTTGGGTCAACATTCCTCATATAAAATTATCTGAGCAAATGCCAGAAAATTGGCAACATGCAGCAGGAAGCCAAAAATGGAAAAAAAAAAAAAAAAAAAGAAATGCTCATACTGTCAACTCACAGTAGTCATTGTATGGAAAGACAGAATTATGTGTAAGGAATCTTTCGGAGAATGGTGGTGAAAGGGTACAATTAAAATATGCTTTTCAAATGTGGTCTCGACATTTGAGAGTGTTGAGATTTTCAATCTATGCAGAAATTCTCTATGGAGTTAGTAAATTGATACCTTCTGAAAGAAAGCATTAGTCAAAGGAACGCTTTCTCATCTATTGCATGTTATTGATGGAGCAGTTTACTCTAGGAAAAGTCTAGAAAATAGGGATAAAAGATTCTCAGAAAATAGCCTAAGCTGCAAAGCCATGAAAACAATACAAGATTTACAGAAAAAAAAATGTTTACATTATACAGAGTCAACAGAAATTCTCTTGGTGATACAAATACAAACCTATCACAGGCATAGCAAACTGAAACCTAATTCAGCTTTCAACCCTTTCAAAAATTAGTTGTAGGTAACCTTACCAATGAAGACATTACGTGAAAATGAAATGACAAAATGACATTTTTTTGACAGACATTCTTCTTTTAGCCTAAATTATTTAATAATTTTTATGTAAATCTATTAGTAATTTGGGCTGACTGAAAGCTGCAGTTCTTTCATTAGCTCAGGTGCAATCAAATTAGCATTTCTGTTTCAAAGAATAAAAAAGAGTACTATTTTTGAAGGCAAAAGCCCATAGCTATTTTTCAGCCAATCATACAATGTAAACATTTTTTCCAATTCATTAATATGTCTTGGGAACAGAGATGAATATTTGTAAATAATTATTTCAACACAAATTAATGAGTTCACTGTTGCATATCTTTATATATATTGCCTCACCAAATTAATTACATTTATTAGTAATGTTTTTCTCTGGGGAGACTTATATCAGCCACTGAGGTGATTTAGACTATGTTTTGGCAGTGAATGTTTCACAAATTTAAAAAGACTGTTCCATATTTTGAGATGTTTGCTTACAAGGGTAACTGCAGGTGACAGTCTTTTGAGAGGGTGATGAGGAAGTTTTGAAATCTTAAAACTGATAAAATATTCTATATTTGTAATTTTACCATTGGCACCTCAAAAAACAGATGAGAATCTTGAGAAAGGAACATCAAACAGAAAGATTTCTAAGTACTGACAAGGTTCTCATCTTTTGTCGTAGGTTGCTGTGTTTGAGTTATGTTGCTAATGCAATGTAGATTAATTTCTAGCAAATGAAATAATCCTGTACCCATATTAAAATTGATTAGAAAGATAGAATAAATACTCTAGAGACGTCCCATTTTTCATTTCTAGCTAAATTTAAACCTTTTTATATGTGTGTACAGCTAAAAATGCACCTACATTCTGTGTGTGATTGTCTAAGTTTATGAATGTGGGATACCATACGTAAGGCATATATAGGAACTGAACACTGGAAACAAAACTGCATTAAAAAGTTTTTATAAAAGTATTATCCCAAGATGTTCAAGATGAAAGATGTTCACAAGAAGGTGATTGTAACCCTGATGCATCATTTCACCTAATTACTATAAACCATTGTAACCCTAATGCATCATTTCTCAATTGCTGTTCTGAGGAGTTGGGAGAAGAGCTCCATTCCTGAAGTACAAGGTTGCTGAAAGGACAACCCACAACCCACTGCTGTGAAAAAATATTGAAAATAACACCAAAATTTTTAGGGAGAAATCAAAGGCACATCTCAGATTTGTAGTGGCATTAATAGATGGTGAAAATTTGTGTGAATATTTCATTTACTATTTTTCAAATTTTATTTTACTCATGTGTCCCAGGTGGACTGCTAAAAGTTCAGTTGGGTGCTCAACACCAAACTGACCATCTCAAAGCATCATTTCATTGACAGAAAAACTAAACTATAGAGAAGGTATTTTTTTCAGAAAAGGTGAGTGACCACATCCCAGATGAAGTCACTGGGATCCCTGGACACTCACCTTTCAGGAACTGTAAATTGCCATGGGTACTGAAGAAGTCAGTGCCCAGACCAAAAATAGAAAGCCCTTTTCCTGTGTAGCAGGTTTACATCAAAACCATGAGTCCCTTCCTTGTATTTATCTGCCAAACCACTACTGTAGTGATTTCTCGTTATAATGTCTTAAATTACAGAGTAAAGCAGAACCAGATCATTTTGGTTTTGCTAAATGGTTTTTATATAGATTGTCAGATTGGACAGACAATTCATGTCTTATTTAGACAGAACCTGCTTTTTTCAGAGTTCCTGTGGATGCTACATTTAAGGTTGCTAATTGACCCATAGGACACTTATTTTGAACTAAAATATATGTAAGATCAATTAAGCTCTTTTGTGGCTATTTCACTTGTTTATATAGCAAGGGGGTTATTTCAGGTTAAAGTGTATTTGTTTCAACAAATTCAGAGATTCTTACCAGGAAAATAATGTCATCATAGCTGAAACTAGAGCTTCTGGTAAACATAGCTAAGATTCAAATGGAGACAAATGAGTTTAAAATATGAAAAGTGGTGGCAGACATATCACAGTTGTACTAACATTATTCAAAAATATTGTTGGTTTTGTATGCAATCCACTGTACAGCTCTCAATGAATATGCCATCCACCTACTCCTGAGAATATTCATGACACTGCTGCTAGACTGTATAAAGTCACTGTCACCAAATGACAAAGGGGAACAAAGAAGGTTGACATTCTCACGTGCAGCTCTGCAAATCACATCGCATTTGACACAAATTTCAGCTGATACAATAATTTATACCTTGAGTCCGACACAGTATTTAACTCTTTCCTTGCCTGATTGGAGGTTTGTATTTTTTGTGCCTTCAGTAGATTTCTAAAAGTAAAGACCAACAATAAATAGCAACTTTTACCCAGTAAATACCAACAATATCAAATGAGTGATTTCAGATCTTATGCATAGACAGAATATACAAAGCCCAAGAAGGATGACAGCAGATTAACTTTTTACTGTGAAATTAGAATAATGATGCATCCTCATCTCATCTCATATCATATCATCTCATATCATCTCATATCACATCATCATATCATAATACTAATCATAATCATAATCATATATCATCTCATCATATCATATCCCCTGACATTGTGGTGTATTTTAATAGGCATTCTAATAATGAAGCTTCTAATAAGATCCTTTTCTTAGAGTCATTTTACTTAGTGCTTCTTTCCAGGCAGACCTCAGTCTCTGTGCCAAGCAGATCCTTGTTGGGGTGGGCAGGCTGCACAGAAGATCCCCCAGTGGGGAAGTAAAGGCTTGTACAGCACAGGGTGCCAAAGGGATGGGAAGATGGTGTGATTGAAGGACTCTCTGCTGATGGGCACCTTGCAAACTCTTGCTGGTGTAAACAAAGTTCTAGGGGATGATATGAACTTTTCACAGAACTGTTACTCTCAATCAAAACCTAAACCTTTTCTCTTTTTTTGGTTTGTTTGCTTGCTTTGTTCAGATTTAATTAGGATTGAACCACAGTGTCAAAAACAGGCATAGGAATTAATTAAATAAACACAGGCATGGAAATTAATTATACCTTGAAAAAAAGCTATGTCTTGAATGGGTTTTCAGGTAGCATTTAGGTACAGCATGACAATTTAAATGGTGTAGTTATATTATAATGGGAATACTAATGAGGAAATTTATATCTCCCTTGAAATTTGACTCTGAGTTTTCAGTTTGCCTTTGCCTAAAGTTCAAAATACTGGTAATAGTTGAAAAAAACTCCTCCCCCAGCCCAAAGGGAAAAAAAAAAAAAAAAAAAAGAAGCAAGCACTAATCACTGATCTGGAATGCAGCTACCTGGGTTGAAGTGAATTATCTTTCACCATGTCACACCTTTGGGGAACTAAATTTATCTTGTATGATCTTGTCATCTCTGTCTGAAATTTAACTCTACTATTACCGGTAGGTCAACTGAGAGATGTCTCTCCTCTTTGAAACTCATGAAATATTTATCAGAATATGTGTATTTAGATTAGCCTATTCATGGGTTCTTATAATCCTTGTGAAAATGGTACAAAATCTCTGAATACAGGATTAGTACTAATGTCTGGTCATACAGTATAGTCTTAAAAATAATTGCATATCACCAAACTTTCATGTGAAGACAATAGAAGTAAAGCAAATGCAGAAGAAAACAGAACTAGTATAAAGAATGTGAACCCCCAAGCTCAGGGTCTGTGAGAGGAACAGATGTTTTTGAAGAGCCAGAGAGAAAGAAAAGTAGAAAGAAAATGTAATTCATGGAGTCTTGTCTGGACTGTAGAATAAGTTTAGAATCTGTGCATAAGAAGTCTGTCTAGAAAACATTTTCTTACATACTACTGACGAAAGTGCCACAGTCAATCAGATGCAAAAAACCAAACTGGATTGGTAGAGACAGAATATTTATATTAGTGCCCTATGTTCTTCTGAGCATCAACTGAGATATAGCAAAATATGGCTTTAATTTGCAGATAATTTCAGAGATTATTAACTTATTGTTTAAAAAATGCTTTTTCTTTTGTGTATCCAAAGCAAAAGGATTAAATTTTTATCTGACAAATAATAGGAAAAAGTTGCTAATATAATTTATTCTTGAGAAATATCAGTCCAGGAAACATCTAATGACAAAAAACCCAGTCTTTAGCTGTATAAATTGGTCATTGAAGACTTGGGACCTCACTGTGCCCCATTAATCACATGCTCTAACCTGTTTTCCGACCTGGTAATGTTTGGGGCTTTTTTTTTCCTAGCAAAGAGCAAGTAAGAAAGATTTTATTGTATATCTCTTCTTTTAAAGACTTTTTGGAAAACATTTGTGTTTCAGTAGGAAACTTAGGACAGGGACAGGATTCATCCCACTTAACTCTTAATCACTCAACTGAGGCAGCTGGAGTTGTTTCCAGTTATCCAAAGTTCTGTGAAAGAGATAGGCATCTCCAGAGGGCAAGTCACTTGGCTTAGGATCTCTCTCTCTAGTTCCAGTGTTATTATAATGTTTTTAAATGTTACATAATATTTATGTCTGACTACATAAATTATCCAAATTGTTCTCTGTAGAGTTGGGTATCAAGCCCTCATTACTGTGAACTGGTCTGAAGCCGCAGCCTGGGAAAAACAGAATGAGTGTTGATGACTTTTCAGAGTTTTAAAAGGAAATGAGATATGAATTTTTTTTAAAAACTAATATTAGTAAGACTGCAAGTTTTAAAATAAAATACAGGATCTTTAAGTCTGGAAGAAGAATAAAGAGGATTTGTTAACAGCAAAAAAAGAAAAATGGAAGAAATGGAAAATTGCTGTGTAGAAAACAGAAGTTGATCTCACTGGCACAAAAAAGTGAAGAAATTGTGGCTTTTTTTTTTTCTTTCTTGTTATAGCAAGGAAAAAGTCTAAGACTAAAAATTTAAGTCTCTCATATATAGCGATAAGATTTAGAGATTTTTCTTTTCTTTTCCACTTTGCCAACCCAATCTAAATTCCAGAAAGTCTGGTGAAAATGAGTTGCATTCGCATCTTTCAAACCAGTGATAAATGAAAAAAAGTCGTACTTTCTCCTTCTGGTAAAGTAATTAGTGTATTTGGGCATTCTGTTTTTCTTGTTCAATTTGTTTCCATATATATTTTTTGTCAATATTCTGGAAATAATTAAGAGTCCTTGGAACCCTTTGAATGTCAGGTTAAAATCCCTGGGACACCATCTTCCCAGTAAGCAATGTAAGTAAATTACAGGGCTCAGTATGTGGTTTATGGTTGAAGATTCCCATAAAACAGCCTGTAGATTCTAGCTTCAGAAACAGTCATGTTTCTTGTGTGCTATTTAGTTTCACCTTCCAAATCATGGGAAGAGAACTGGAACTATGGCAAAATTACTGTTTTGGTTGTTGGGCTTTCTTTGTTTTTTTTGGGTTTTTGTTTGTTTTGTTTTGTTGTTGTCGTCATTGTTGTTGTTGTTTTGTTTTGGTGGTTTTGTTTTTGTTTAGTTTTGTGTATTTGTTTGTTTGTTATTTGGGTTTTTAGTGTGTGTGTATGTTTTGTTTGTAACTTGCTCTTGTTGGTTGGTTTAGTTTGATTTTTTGTTTGGTTTGAGTTTTGTGTCTTTGTTGGTTTTTTTTTTTGTTGTTTTTTTTCATATCACAATAGACCTTGCTAATCAATTAATTGGTGATGTACAGACATAATTTCCTCATTCTCTGTCAGTGCTCTGATAAAGCCAGCATGTACAAACACCAGTCATACTGACTAGGTCAGAGCGACAAGTGAGTCACATATCAAGGTAGGTTAAAAATATCTCTTTAAAAAAAAAAATCTTCAACTAAAATAGCAAATAACATATCTTAACTCAGATAGCAAATCTACAGAATTTTGCTGGGGATCATGGAGAGTGAGCAACTTATGTCAGTTGTTATTTATGTTACAAGATGTTAGTGAACAGAGGGCATGGATGCCTTGTGAAAGCAAAACCATGGATGATGATATAACCACCATCTTTTGTAGGATTTACTGTTGACCTGGGAACCTAAGAAAAGTGAAGGTCTATTTTCCATACATAAGCAACATATTAGAAGATATGTAGCACAAGCTTTTCAGGAGCAAGCACCCTTAAAGAGTAAGTATATTTTTTTTTAGACTAATAGTTCAGGCAGTCTTATCTGAGTTACAAGATGTGTGAGGATAGACACTGAACGTGAGCTACACACTGCTGTGTAAAGAGAATGAAAAAGAAAACCAAGCAAAGCCCCATGGGACTCCTACTGGTTCTTGGGCTGTTATTGTAGCTCTACATGAGCATCTGCAGCTTGCTAAGGCTAATGAGATGTTAGAGGGGCATCTGGAGATGAACTCCTACAAGTTCAATGGAGCTTATTTCCTCATGCTTGTTCCTAACCTAAAATTTGTGGGTTGGAGTCTACATTTTATTTCAGTGTGGCATTTGAACATGATTTCATAAGTAAATGAGTCTTGGGACGCCATCATGCCTTTGAGTTTGAAACTGTTGACAGATTTAAACAAAATTTGACAGACAAAAGTTTCAGATGTATTAGGTTTCTGCAAGTTTCATAAAAACTTGATTAGATGGAGGAGGGAGACTTTAGGGCATGATTTAGTTGCCTGAGCATGGACTGTACTAATATTTGTGCTATCCTAGAGCCATAACAGAAGGGCCCTCTCTGACTGTATCAGGTATAAGGATATCCCAAAGAGCATTAGATGCCTGTGTTTAGGCATACTCTCCAACACAACATTCCAAATTGATGTGAAACCAGCATTATAACTCAAGTATTATTAAAAACTAGAGAATCTACACAGAACAGACTGCTTCAGCTGAAGTGCTGCAACTAGCCAGAAAACTTCTGGTTAGAACTTGCAGCTGCCTAGTTTTAACATGTAAAAGAAATCCTGCTTCCAGCTTTATGTAGAATTTTAATACGGAGCTTAATAAATTTAAAAATAGTCTCTGGTTTAAAAAAACAGGATTATCAAATATCACAAAATTTCCAAATTCACAAATATATCTCGGGACTTTTCCATAAAAAAAGTTGACATTTATTTACCTTCAATTTATCGCATTGCATACGACTCTTCATTAAGCTACTTTTTGCTTTTAACTAGCTGAGTTTCTTTAATGAAACCTCTTTTCAGATTTGCTTTTTGTTCAGGTTTTTTTTTTTAGTTTGTTATTTACAGGCAGCTTACTACATTTATATTTTTATTCTGAGTTGAGATTGCCTTGTTTAAGGACCACCTTTTGTAAATTGTTCTAAACACATACCACCACACATATAAGTAGTGAAGTTTGCTGGGAAGACTTGCAGCATGGATTCATTTGAGAGGAAGGTCAGGTTTTTCCATAATATGCATCATGAAAAGTTTTTTTATAGACAAGTCCCTCTATTCTAAGTTGAATTAAAACCAGCTTGCATAAAGCTGTCCAGTACAGGACATTTTAATACATATTATGGAACTTTTCCAATTTTTGCATCATTCTGTAAGATGTGGTGATTTTTAATAAAGCAGAAAAATAAATACTCTAGAGAAAAGTTTAAATGAGAAGATTTGGGGGGGGCGATGAGTTTCTAAGTTAGTATTATTTATAAAATATTTATTGAATGTTTATTACATTATGTGGCTTTTACTGCAACAGTTCTATGGAGACACTCCTGTACCAATTTGTGCCACAGCACAGGGGTTTGATACTGGTTTTATTCTGATGCCAGAGAACGCCTTTGGTGTTGCACCCACCTTCAAGAAAATGCAACACAATTTTGCTGAAATGCCAGACCCTGAGGAATCTCAGGGGAATCTCTATTAGAGGAATCTCTATTTTCCTAGTAAATACATTTTTCTTCAAATCTGATGACTAAATTTTCTTCAATGGAGTATTTACACCTGAGTTCTCTATTGTGTGATTTTCTATATGGAAATAAGATTATAAATGCTTTTTTCCTTCTGGGAAATTTAATGTGCTCTGTACCAGAGATGAAGGCTTTAGTTAAGACTTTCCTTGTAGTGATTTTTCCTGCTTTCTAGAAGTTGCTTTTGTTCTGGTACAAGAAAGGGGATGTTTTCATTGCATGTTTCAATGTTCATGCAGCTGCTTTTAGGAAAAAGGGGAAAGAATAGTATGTGTCCTACCTGGAATTCAATGAAAAAGCAGGCTAAGATGGGAACCTAAAGCAGTCTGATGATAGTGTGACAGATTTAAGACTAAAAGACACTCTACTCACTTTTTAATCCTTTGAAGTTCCTCAGATATGCAGATTGCATTGGCACCACACTGACACCACCAAGTTTCAAGAGAGGGATGCTTGCAATTCTCATTGCTTTTTGTTTTTCTTCACAGCAACAAAGCAGACAGAGAAAGCAGAGTGGCACTCTCTCTTGCTTGCAAACCAGATGAAGTTGGTAGATTTAATTTTAGGCTTACCAATCTCTTCCATATTTATAAGGCTGGTACAAGTTAGGGCAAGTTAAAGAAAAAGAGATTGAGTGGAAATTTGTCCATCAAGCTGAGCTGGAAAGAGTGGTTTTTTTGTAATGTGTATCTTAAGGGATAGGACAAGGTCTTAGTGCAGTCATATCCTGGAATTGTTGCAGAGTGGCAATGCTGTGACAAGAAGCAAGAATTATTAACAGGACCTGTGAAAGCTGGTATCTTTCTAGCTCTCTATATTTTAATCTTGTGTCTATTAACTGCTGCAAATGCCACCTTGGCATTTATTAAAGCCACATGTTAATTTCTCATTTTCTCTCTAGCAGCTTCCCCAATGGATATAATACAATATTGCTGTTTACCTGGCTGTGACATATGATAAGATAGATCATACCCTTCAGTTGTCTGAAATTCCCAAAAAGGTTGAGGAAAATAACATCAATCATTCATTGCTAAAGTATCCAGGAAGAGGGAGCAGATTGGCTTGTTACACTGGGTTACTTCTAGTTTAGTGAGGAAAAAAAAAAGTACCTCAAGGATGCAGATTTGGTCTCTTTAGTACTGCTTTGTGCTGAACATCTTCAGTGTGAGCTGGCAAATGAAACACTGGAAAAAATCACATGCTCTACAATTTGATCTTAATGAAGCACAGATTTCTGGTAAAACAGTGAATTGTACAGCTAAAAAAACAATATGACTTTTTTGAATCACCTAATGAACTAGATTATTTCCTTATTTATTTACAGAACAAGATAAAGCCAGAATGGAATAAATTATCTTTATCTTAGTAATTTAAAAAATAAAGCAATTTGATTTTTTTCTTCTAAATCTTTTCATTGGATGAAACTTTCAGGTAATATTAGTATGAATTCAGTATTTCACTCAACTGATCTCTTCCTTTTACAGTTTAAATTAGACAGGCATTTTTTGGATACTCTGCACTGTCCTTATGAAAAAAAGTTACAGTTGCACACTCTTTGAAAGGAAAGGTGCTAGGTGTCATAAGAACATTCAAATGCCTATTTTGGATGTCTAATATTATTCATAATAAATATGAAAGGATTCACACAATGCTGTCTAATTATGTAGTATAATGAAATAGTTTGAGAGAAGATCTGTGTCATACTGGCTTTTGATAATGATTTTAGACAGACATTGTTCAGACTTGACAGTGAAGCAGGATCCAAAATTTGTGTCTAGGGGCTAGAAATGATGATCAGGTATTTTCTGGGGAACTGAGAAAAGCTTCTATGTGTGTATATCTATCTACATACGTTCACACACAATATATATATATATACATTGTCTTGCTCACCATATAACATAGCAATTATGTGGACATGATAATGTAAACTATATTATCCTTCAAGAAATCAAGATATTATTCATATGGGATTTTTATGACCTATGATATATCTGATGGAGCTATCTAGTAATAAATACCCTATTTCTGTGGGCCTCCTGTGTAACATGAGTAATATTTTAAATGTATTATTATGAATACTGTCAAAGTAAATTCATATATATGTTGAAGTTGGAGAGAGTTGAATATTCCATATCTGGTGTTGCATAGCTGTGACAGTTAAAGTATTCCAATCCTTTTGAGAACTTGTGGTAGTTAAAGCTTCATATTATGCTAGCCGGGTTCTTTATTGAGTCTAGTTTAGGATGACGTTTCAAATAAACAGATGAGGGCATAGCAGGGAAAAATGAAGACATTAAAGAAATCAGTAGAACTACATGACTCGTGGAAGACAGTGAGGGGTGCAAGAGTTATGAATGAAGTTAAATAGCATTGACTCAATATCAGTCCTGCTGTCCTTCCCCCTTGAAATTCCAGCATTTCTAGGATCATGTATCTCTCATTCTAGAAGTTTCATTTTTAGCCCCTCAGAAATTCACAGAAGTTGTATCTTAGGAAAGCCTTCCACTTGGGTTCATCATCTTTAAATTTTCTTCTGAAGGCGAAGTCCATATCTTTTTACTACAGACATTCATTGCCTCAAACAAGAGAAGCAGCATCACTAGACAATAAAAAACAAAAGCAAGAAGTGCGATGATGATACAAAATTTCAAAGGTGTACTTCAACAGCTTGGTGGAAAGAAAAACAGATGCACAAATACAAACTGAAATCCTCTAGTTTATGTTTAATTGCACTCTTTGAAAAGATATTAAACATCTATTACCCAAAATTTAATTAATTAATGATTAATAAATTAATAAGCAACACTTCAGTTAAAAGGAGGGAAGTAATTAATTCCACCAAGATAAATGATTAGGTTTTGATTTCAATAGCCTGGAGGAAGCCTTTTAACCGCAAGCCATTTCTTCTTTTTTTCTATTACATTTGAACATTTTATAATGAGGATTTGTGCCTCCACAGCCAGCATACTAATATGGTCTCTATTGTTTTTTCCAAGTTAGTAGTTAAAGACACAGATGTGTTTCTTAGATCAGTGATGTTTCACTCAAACAATTGCATTGGGTTTGGGCTGAGTGGCCAAAGCCTGCTGACAGGCTGGGTAACCCTCCTCCCCCACTGCTGTTAGTTCTCGTGCACAGAATGGCAGCATGCCTTGGGGAAGTCAGCAGCCCTGTCACTCCTGCTTGCCATGCTCAGGAGTACAACAGCTGTTTACCCCAGAATTCGTTGCATTAGTTCTGGCAGGCTTTTGAGGACTGAAAATTAAAATTTATTTTTGTACTCTGTGCATCTGTAAGAATAGTGGGAGGATCCAGGGTAGCACAGAAGGGTCACTGGAGTCCCCATTTGCAATATATATGGGCTTGGGGTCAAACTCCAAGGCTGAGCTTGAATCTAAATGTTCCCCCATGATCAGTGGTCAGGACAATCACTGTCATGTGGATTAGAACATAAAATAAAAACCAAAAGAAAAACTATGTTTTGTCTTTTGTTCAAATTACTATTTTCTAATTTTCTTCCTGTCTTTCTTTCTTCTGTCAATGGTTTTCTTTTCTAGCCTACTCCTTCACCTGCCCTTCAGGGTACCTTTACAATATAGGATAGCATTAAAGAAGTAGACTTTTCAATGAGATATAGGTGAATATAGTGAATTGTAAACTTTCTTACCAGAAGTTTTGAATTTAACCCAGGATATGGAATTTTTTTTTGGTGGCTAAAATGATTAAGAAGATAAAGGAAGCAAAGAAGTTAACAGAAGTGAAGATCTCCCTGAACTCAGGATAATGGAGAATTCCCAGGATTCATCTTCATATTCTTCTAAGACTAAAAGCCATGAAAACATGACTACATAGAAAGCTTAGAAACTTATTCTGATCAGAGAAAGATTGGCATGATATACTGCAGCACCTTAGTTTTGCTACCAAGCGTTAACTGAACTAGAAAAATTAACACAGGTGATCTTGTTTTTCCAGTGTTGTGCTTTTAATACTCCAATTACTTCACTTTGTTAAAACCAATGGTTTAACTTTTGCCTCCTTTCCAAGTTAATAGTATTGTGTTGGGAAAGAGCAAAGTTAAGACATGGAAACAAAAGTTCAAATGAATGCAGGTTCACTAACACTTGTGATTCATTGAGAGTGTTATTTCAGAAAAAAATTATATTAAACACAAACCTGTTCTATGAGCAATAAGGTAAAAATGTAAACCCCAGTACTTTTCCAAAATTAATAGCTATTTTCTTTGGGCTTACTATGATGACACAAGTAAGAAATATACATTTTTAAAAGTATATTTTGTCAAACTGAAAGCTGTATAAAAGAAAAATCCATTTATCTGAAGAAATAAAAGTATTAAAGTAACACTTGGATTTCTCATGTTTTTCCTAGGGTGACAAAGTTTGCCATGTGAGCATTTTTTCTTTTTACTTCACCCCATCATTCTCACTTAGTGTCTTGCCATACCTATCCTGAAACTCTAGCTAAGGAGAATTGATATCATCCTTTTTAGATAAGAAGCTCCGGGTCCGTGAAAATACCTTTTCTAATGAAGATGTCTAGATTTTAATTAAAAATGCATATATTTTATCTTTATGCCTCATGGAAAAGCACAAATTTTCAGACTTTACTAAGTACTAAACAAAATATATTGAATTTACTCTCATATACTGTTGCAAACTTGGGTCCAAGTGGCCACTCACCTAAATAGATAAAAGTTCTCTCATTTATTTCACGTAGTGCAGGATCATCCTGCTGTGGAAAATGATCTTTGATTGCCATGTTTTTTCTTCCAAAAGCACTTAAACTTTTTAGACCTCTATTTAAACAAAAAATTATGTGTCTTTAGGTAAAACTAAGGGTTAAATCAAATACAAGTATGCATTTTCAGGTTCTTTTTATTATGCCATGAGTGTGAATTTTTCATTTTAGGAGAAGCATATTTAGGACAGGCAGTATCAGCATGCTTACTGTTCCACAGTACAATTAACAGTCTATTGAATACCTTTGATGAGCACTGGCCTGAGAAACCTGTGCAAGGTTTGTTGTGTATTGAGTGTTTAACAGCTTCATGGACTTTGGTCTGTCCAGCTCCAGGAAAAAAATCCCAAACCCACAACACTGAGGAGTTTCACAAATCAGTCACTGCTGAGTTGAAGTTTGAAGGGGGTTGGCCTTGGCTGGCTGCCAGATGCCCACCTAGCTCACTGCTCACTCACTCCCCTGCTGCTCTCTCACTCCTCCTCCTCACCAGGACAGGGGGAGAAAATACCAGGAAAGCACTTGTGCGTCAGGGTAAAGACAGGGACATCACCTGCCAATTACTGTCAAAACAGTATGGGCAAAACAGACTTGCCTTATTAATTTCATTATTAATTTAATTTATTGCCATTTAAAATAGAAGAAAATAATGAGAAACAAAAGACAACATTTAAAACACCTTTCCCCATTCTTTGCTTTTTTTCTAGGCTCGACTTCACTCCTTCATTCCCAGCTCCACTACTTCCCTGAGTAGAGCAGGGGCACAAGTAATTTCATGTCATAAGCTAGATCAGAAGGCAGATAATGTCTTCTAAAGGACAGATCTATGGCACTGGTCTCAGATAATTTAAAACCATTGGCAAGTCTAAGTGTTGTGCTTGAGCAGTCCTGAGACCAGTGATGCACATGCTCACAAATTTAGTAATTACTGTGAAACTGTTTGAGTATTCCTGCTGGATGGTAGACACTTGATGCAAACTTTTTTATGAACCCCAAATATTTCCCTTTGTAAATCATCTGTTCTTATAAACAAAAAAACCCAAAAAAACCAAACAAACAAAAAAAATTGAAAAGTTTAAATAATGTTTAATTTATAACAGATTTTTATGCTTTATTTGTTTGTTAGGTTTGGTTTGTTGGTTTGTTTCTGTGGGACATTGTATTGTGTTTGTGCAGTACTGTGGGGGCTACCAAGGGTATTTGTGGGGTTTTTTATGACTGGTAACCTTTAAAGATGTATGCACTTTATTTATTCTTTACTATTCTGTACTAGCATAAAATGGAATATTTTAGGAACAAAAAGGAAATTCAGAAAGTGTAAGTAAATTTTTTTCCATTTCTGCATAGCATTACAGAGAGATATTTATGAATGTGAATGCCTCTCTAGCCATAAGGATGTACTTTTTCCCTTTTGGCTTCTCTCATCATGGGTATTCTGACTGGAATGCTAAGTTCAAGTAAAACAAATATATTTCCTTATCTGTATGTAAATGTTGGCAAGAAGTGTTCAATGAAATTAATAGCATCTATCTCTCAGAGATGATTTACCTTTCATGTACTTAAATATGTAATCATTCTGAGTGATTACAGCATTTTTTAAATTGTTTAGACTATGAGTAAAATCATCTGTTATCCTTAAATTCCAAAATCTACTTGTCCCTTAGGTAACAACTGGGTAAGCCTTTCCAAAGAGACATCTATCCTGGGAAACCTAAAAAAAATTTTAAAAAAGTTGAACAAGGCAATGTCTCCCAGAACCACTTTTCAACTGCTTGTGCTCACATTTTTTTTTTTTTTTAGAAATTTGAAAAAGTACTGCATTAGGTTCTTATTCCATATGTAGTAAAGAGAATTTCTGATACTTCCTCTCATCTCCTCAGTACCATATTAAAAATAACAATAATGTCTATAGAGTATTATATTGGTGAGTATTTAATAAAATCTCATCTTGGATAAACAGATAATATTTTTATTTCATATGTAATTTCCATTTATCTGGGAAAAAATTCCTTCAGGTAACACTATTTTTGATGGATGATGAACATTATGGAGTTGATGAACTTTGGTGGCAAAGAACACAAGAGAGAACTTGCATCAAAGGACTTATCAAGCATAGGCAACAACAGTGAAATATGTCTAACTTAGAAAGAACTACAAACACCTACTTCACTTAGCATCAAACAAGAGTGGCCATGAAGCATGGCTGAATATCCTATAACAAATTAATTCTGCAATAAAAGACCAAAGTCGCAACTCTAATGTATCATAGGAAGACAAAGTAGATGACAGTTATAATTTACGTTCTAGATCCCAAAAAAGGTGAAGAATTTGCTAACATATCTTGCAGACTAACTGAGGAAGTAGACTATGCTCTTCACTCAGATTTATACCATCTTCTAACATTTCTTGACTGTGACACCAATGTCCCATACTTCAAATCAAACCCCTTGACTTAGATTTGCTATCTGAAGACTGACTCTGAACACTTTATTTCTAACCTCTTTTCATCCTTTTCATAAGCATATAAAACTTTTTCTTGAGCTCATTAAGATTTTTCCTTTATAATTAAAACACTTACTCTTCACACTGTTAGAAACTGTCTTACAATTTGTCATAAAAATATATTCACGACTAATAATGTTTTTGATCTTGTGCTGCTGTTATTTTGTAACCTAAGTAGTTCATCTGCATCTTGGTATTTATCCTCCAAAATTGTTTGAAATGTCATCATATTCTCTTCTTACAAGAAGCAAGCCCATGGAAGCCTGTAAACCTCCCTCCACAAAACAGAAAAAAAATGCAAGTTTTTCACTTTGTATTATTAAATTTAATTCTATTTCACACTATTCAACACTCTCATTTAATTAATCCTACACAGAGATCCTGTCATTTTCTGTATTAGAGGAAAGCCCTAATCAGCATAGTCCAAAATTTAAAAAAAACCTCTCACTTATTTCCTTCTCTGTTTCACAGCACTCATAAAAATTCTGACGTTTCTATTTGAAATAAGGACCTCCTATGGGGCACTATCTAATTTCTGTACCTAAATTTAAAGAGATTGATTCCACAGCATTAAGCTATCTAAAAAATCTTATCAGAGAAAGTTATACTATTTGATACAGTATAGAGTCCATAAATTCATGTTGAAAATGTGTCATGGTCTATTTACCATCATATTCTAAATGATTCTTTACATAAAAATTTATTGTATGACCTAAAATAGTGTTGAAGTCAAGAAAACAGCTTAATAACTTGTAGCACCTTTTTTTGCACTTTGCTTATGAGTTATTGCTCATAAATAGAGGTATTGCCCTTTTCCACCATAGAATGTTTTCAGATCAGTCTTAGGCAGAAACATGTTACAATTGTATTCATACTTCATATTTAAACATAGCATTCTCAATTGAGGTGGAAACCAGTCAATTTTTATATTATTTTTCCATTTTATATGAGGTATATAAGGGAGTACATCCTACTACAGTTGTTCCCACAGAAATGTAATAAATAAATACCATGTATGAATAAATGTATCCTCATTTATAGATGATTTTTGGTAACCAAATCCTTTGCAGAAATGTAATTTGTAATAAAGAATGAGAAATTGTTTATAGGGAATATCTCATGACATAAAATACATAAAAAGAAAAGTAACTTTCACCTTTGTTATTCAGAGGAATACTTACCAACTTGTTTTTACTCTGCACTTGACTGACTTCGGTTAAACCTTATTTCACAATAAGGATTTTGCATTACTTGTTTTTACTCTGGCTTGGCTTCTACTCCTTTCATGTTTCATCTGTGTTTTTGTAAAAAGTGTTCATTTTTATGTTAAATTCCCTTATTTTAAGGTGTAGATAGCTCTAAAGTTACACAAAAATTTTTTTTAAAGTGCTTGAATGTATTGTTAACCAGTTGTTCAAAAAGGGACATTCTCAGGTGAGCTGCCCTGAGTTCGACTTTCAAGAAGAGCCATTTAAAACTTGTCTTTCTTTGTTTGTAAAATTTCCTGACCCAACTGGCTACACATACAGAATTTTGGATTTAATAGGCTTTACTTTCCTTCAGCTAAAAACTCCTTCATCAATAAAGTGATTAAAAAATTTGCAGATTTCTCTTGCATTAAAACATAAATTTTGTTTATTTTCTTCATTACTTTTATCGCACAGCTTTGGGAATATTAATACTATTTAAATAAATTTGTGTCTCCAGGTTACTGAAGTTCTAGATTTCTAAAGGCAAGTTACCCATTCTGGCTCCTTTTATAACTTCTTTCTGAGCCAAGAATTTCTGAGGTTTGTATTAGAAACATTCAATTGGAAGTGAACATGACAGTGCTAGATCAACAGAGTGTCTTCTTGACAATAATGTTTCTGCAGTAGATTATTATGAATAATACATAATGAACTTATTCTGCATAGTTTGAAAAGTTATGCAAATCACATTAGTAAATTGCCTACAATTTTAGTTGTTTTGACAGAGAAGGTAAGTTGTCTTGGCTGATATTGCATAAAATTGATATGCAGGTTGCTCACACTAAATCTTTATGATTATTTTTAATTAAAAAGTCTGGATTCTTCCTCATTGAAAAGTATTTTCATATAAAATGTGTATGCAGTTGGAAACCCCATGATCTTAGCAGTATTTTATCAGTGTGTCAGAAAACCACTGAATCTGGCTATCTAAACCTTCTGTTACCTGGAAATCAGAACTGCAGCAGGGAAATGCAAACTTACAGCATGGACATTTGCAGTGTGTTCAGAATTCAGACCAGTGAGCTAAGCATGACCTAGCCATTTGCTCACACCCCCAGCCTCACTGGGACAGGAGGAGCTAAATAGAGTAAGTCAAGATAGAGACAGTTCAATGCATGAAGGAAAGAGGAAGGAAAAAAGTTGTGCAAAAGTAGTCACCTCCACAGGCAGACTGATACCCAGACAGCCTCCAAGCAATTTTTGCCTACCTTGAAACCACGTCCCCTCAGTGTTTATTGCTGAGCTTGACAGTATATGGCATAGGATACTTTGGCCAATTAAGGTCAGATCTCCAGGTTGTGTGCCCTCTGAACATTTTTGTCCACTCTTGGACTCCTCTCTGAGATGAAAGTGTGGGAAAAGGGGAAAACTTTGTTGCTGTACAAGTACTGCTCAACAATAACTAAAACACCAGTGGGTCATTAAGACTGTTTTAGACACATACCCAAAACCCAGAAAACAGCAATATCTTGGGCTGCTTGATGGAGGAAGTTGTCAACCAGTTGAGGGAAGTGATCTGCTCAGCATTGCTGAAGAACATCAGTAGTGCTGTGCCCATTTCTGGGGTCCCCAGGACAAGAAAGACTTGACTGCAGTCCAGTGCAGGGCTGATAATGTGGTTAAGGACTGAAGTATCTGTCAGGTAACGGGAGGTTGACAACATGGGGTCTGATACTGTGACTGGTTGAGAGTACTGAGAGTTCAGACTGGACTCCTCTCAGTAGTGCCCACTGATGGGACATGTGGCAAGAAACACAGTGCAGATTTAAATACATGAAATTCCATTGTGCACTAGGAGTTTGTTTTTTTTTTTTTTTTTTTTGAGTGGGCTGTTACCACCAGCACAAGTTGCCCAGAGATGTTGTGGAGTTTCCATCCATGGAGATGTTTGTAATCGATCTGGACACACTCCTGGACAGCCTGCATTAGTTGTCCTTGTTTGGACAGCAGAAGGTTTGGACTACATGGTCTCAAGAGGTACTTACAAATCTAAATGACTGTCTGATTCCATAAATTGAGATGTTAGAAGGAGTTACCATAGACATGCAATAGTTGCTCAGAACAGTAATAGAGAACATAAATTTTATTTCATAAGTTAATATTTAAATTTAATTATTATATTGTTGTTATTGTTGTTCTCTAAAATCAAAAACTTTAAAATATTGTCCAAGTTTTATTAGATTGAAGTGTTAGAAAACTAGCACATATATTCTATGTGTAAGTGATTTCTCTTTTTAAATAATCTGAAGTCAATTGCAGGTATGAAAAAGTTACCTTAAAAAAAAAAGAAAGAAGCAAGACAAAATGAAAAGAAGAGATGCTTACTTTTGTTAGCAAGGAGGAAAAATGACCACAGTATTTTGCAAAACATATTACTAGAAATATCTCCTGCTACAACTCATTTAATGCTATTACATGTGGAAAAGAAAATCATAGGCTGAAATCACCTTTATTCTTGCTTACAAAAAGAACTAACTATTTCAAGTGGTGTTGAAATAAGCCTAACCAACTGCTGTGCCAAGTATTACAGCAGTGAATTTGGCATATAGAGTTATTGCATGTGATATGTAATCTAACAAATTTCCAAACAAACATTCTGGAAACAATTACAAGTAAGCAAGTAACCCTGAGCAAAGACCATTGAAGTTTTAAATTGCATTTTGGTCACCCACGACCATGCTAAAAAATGTTCCACAGAATTTTTATGCCTTGAGCAACAAAAAGGGAGTTTTGGCTGTCTTTCCAAGTGAGAGTTTAATGTTGTGAATCATTAGGAAGCATACACATTAGTCTCAAAAATAATTGTTTGGTTTATAGTCACTTGAGGCTATAGTCTCAATCAGACCTCAGCTGTGGTGGGCTAGGAGAACATACAATTCAGTATAAATACAGTTTGTTGATATATCACTGACAGAAGCATATGTTACACCATTAACTTCCAAAACAAACATGCAAAATTGTTACCAAAGAAGGAAAAATGATATAGCATGTAAAAATATATATTTCAAGTTACTTTGAAAATAATCTGATAAATTCGTAGATGCATATTTTAATTCTTTATATCCATGTAACTTAAAAATATTAATAAAATAATAAATATTTTAACAATATATATTTGTCACAGAACTTAACCTAGTATTTTTTACCAGGGCTGGGCATATTCTTGGGAGGTCTAAAATGATGTCTATTCCTATTTATTCAACACATAGTCCTTCAAATCTATGCAAGGTTATTAGTAAAAAAAAAAAACCAACTTAAAAATTTCTTTGTTGTTTTGAGTACACATAACTTCTTTCCTCTGTAGAAAGAGTTTGTCTCCTTTTATGCCGTCAGGCTCAAAAGACTTTTTCCATGAGAAATGTTGTGGGATTGTGATATAAAGAGGACCAAGAGCTTTAAAGTTGAATCCCAGTGTATAGAAATAATTTCGTGTTCCTACATAAGTTGAACAACTAATAAGCAAACATTTGTTAAGCATTAGCATCTTCAGCAGCAGAGTTCTGAAAGAAGCCTCTTTAAAAAACTAGAATATTATTATTACTAACAATACTACTTTTCAATAAACCCACCAGTTCAGAAAAAATACCTGAACAAACAAATGAACAAACACAATCTGGTAAAAGATCAAATGCTACTACTGTCAAAGCCATAACTGGTAGAATGATTTTAAAATACAAATCTAGTCCAAATAATCTTATAGCCCTTGGGTTCAGTGTGAGTAGGGCAAGGCAGCCAATTTTGCTATGGCATATTCTAATAAGGAAAATCCCTCTCTGAATTATGACTATCAATGTGTCCCCCTGTGCATTCAGTAGTAGAAATGACCTTGGGGTGTTGTTGTAACTGTTATGCAGAAGGAAGGCTTTCTTTTCTCTGTATGGCTATTTTGGCTCTGATTTTGTAAAGTGTGCAACTGATTTTGGTCTTAACAATAAATTTATAGCTGATTTCCATTAGAGGAACTTTCAAAATATCCCTATCTGTTCCCACTATGAAAACAAAGGCTAATATCTACCAAATTATACGATAACAATTCCCCAAAATTATTTAATTACCTTATGAATGGAATTAATTTTTAATCTGCCATCTCTTGAAGAGGAAATGTAGTGTCTACCTTCTGAGATGGATCAAAAAATGATTTTGGTTTTTTGATATTGCACTTCAGTAAACCTGTCTTATATTTATTATTGTACCAAAATAACAAATGGGAACACAGGAATGGAAGAGAACATAGAAATATAAAACATGGTTCCTTTACAACAATCACTGGTAGACACATTTATATTACATTATATTAATAGTTCACAAAGATTCAAACAGTAAATATTTCATATTTCATGTCTTACAGGCAACAAAACATTTCCTAAAAATCTACAGCAAAGTCAAGTATATTGGTATGAGCACTAATAGGCAGAGATGCTAAGTCCACTGTTTTATGAGTATTTAACATTCTGTTATGATTATAAACCAACAGATAGAAACACAAAGTGCGATACACTGTAAACAGATGGCATTAATTTGTTCTTTTTAAATTTCACCTTTGTCTATTAAAGAGTAGGCATAATATATTTTCCCTCTGGTTTATCTTGTGGATAAATCTTGTGGAGAAATCTTGTGGAGTGAACTAGAATTCAAAAAGGCTATATGTTTTTAATGCAGCAGTTGTGCTTGCTTCTAAAACACTAATTTAAAACTATACTTTATAAATAACAAACATGACTGGGTCACGAAACTGTAATATCATTCACTGTAATGCCAACAAGCTATTTCACAGTTCTCCTCTTTCCTTTCCCCCTTTTATCTTGTTTTCTTGTTCTTGTTTCTGTATAATCAAGCCAAGGTTGTGGTTTCTGAATCTTAGCACTAAGAGAAGAAAGGAAACACATACAGGACATTTAGATGATCCTCCTTCCACCATTTAAACCCTGCCAAACTCATAATTTTGTTGCTCTTTATTTTAACCATTAGATGATACATTTGCAGCCAATTTGGTTTTTCAAGAACAAAAGGAAAGAGTTTGGAGTAAAAGTAGTCAGCTATATAAACACAAGAAACAAAAATGGGATTGCTGAAATAACGTTTTAAAAAAAGTGTGCTTTTAGCTGCTTGTCCTAGATTCTTGGCATTCCAAAGAGAAGAAAAGGTAGGAAGCTCTATGGCACTTATAGAAAGTTGTACCTCTCCTGAAACATGGAATCCTCACTGTCAGTTCTTGAACACTTGCCCTACTGCTGACCCAAAGGTGACTGAGCAGAGGAGAAATATTCCCTTCTCAAAATAGGAGTATCCTCTGTTCATCTCAGTGAGTTTAGTGGTATAGGGGCCAGGTGAGGAGATGGTTTGGCTTTTTTTAAGAGCTCTTATCCTTGCTCTGCAAGATGAGCGGAAGTTTCTTCTCTTTTTTCATTCATTCAGCTCAGTGGAAAGAAGTTTCATGGTGCTTAATTGTCCAGAATTCACTGATACTGCTGTACATTGCCTGTGTTATCCTTGGCTGAAGGGAAGTTTCATTCACTCTTCTTTTCAGGGGCCTTTTCTATTTCTAGCTCTGCAAGATAAGCAGTTGAGGCTCTGCTGAAGGACAAGGCTTCAGGGTGCTCATTGTTCAGCAGCTGCTGGAAGCTGTTTGAAGTAAGGACATTCCTTTTTCTCTCATAATTTCTCTGTCATATATTTGGACCTTTTTATCAAGCAACACTTTTTACATCTAAGAATATTTATGAAGTAACAGTTCATCTTAATCATGCTGTAGTTTAACCTCATTTAAGAAAATATCCTATAAGGCTTCTCACAACTATAGCAGAAACACTTGTGACAAATATTTCCTTCACTTCAACAATCACATACCAAAGGCAATAAAATACCTCATCAGATCTGCATTTTTTCCGTTTATAATGTTTTTATTGTGAGTTCTTGTGCAGAGAACATGCATCTTGGATAAAAGAGTAAGTGCAATGTAAATAACATAATTTCCTAAAGCATAAATTCATTAATAAAACATAACAATAGTGTTAAAACCCCCAAATTTTCCTACTTCTGTTTCTAGTCAAAGAATTGGTAGTTAAATGACCCCAGAAGATCAAAATTAAATTAAAAATTCTGCAGGACTAAAAGCTGTGTTAGGTTTGATGGCTGCATACCCAGTCCTAAACTCAAAAGATTTGGATGTAGTAGTTTTGGGTTTCTCAGAACAGGGTCAGCCACGATTAGCTGAAATTGTAAGTGGTATATACAGTAGATTTCCTCTTCAGCTTGGATGAAGATCATGTATGTCATGCACTATTAAACTGTACTCTCATTTGCTAACCTAACATATGAAACTGTTAATTCCAGATTCTGATTATCACAATCAGTCTGTGACTCAAGCTGTTTCAAAATTACGCACACCAAGGTGGATTACCACATTTTCTCTAGAGGAAGTGTAGAACGGCTGGAAATCAAAAGCTCAAAATCAGAGTCTGCCTCTAAAATAGTACAACATAGATCTGTGTTGACAGTACATAAGGAAATTAAATTTGGACACTATGCTCTACCATAATATTTTCTCAGACCTAAATCCTCTCTTTGGCTTTACTTGCACAAAGTAAAATCATCACCATGGCAGCAAAAAAAAGGAGAAATGAAAGGAAACAAAGTTTCAGAATTTGCATGGTTAAATGGGGTAAAATCAAGGACAATTTTGGTCTGCAATTTTACTTGTCTTGTAGTCAAATTACGTATTTTGGGACAACTAAGATCACAAGGTCATGAATCATTCCAGCAGTTCCTGAAAATTATAATGAAAATAATATATATATATTTACATTAAATAAACAAACCTCTTTTGCTTGCCTTTTACTTATTAAGCTTTGTCATAAAAATTAAGAAACAGAAGTTCAATTAGTCAGTTTAATCACGCTATAAAAAATTTAAAGTGATGCCAGATGTCAATTGCATTAGTCATTATTATTACGGATTTTTAATGGCATTTTACTTTACTTTTCCTATTTAATTATGTTCTTACATGTTTTCGTTCTTTTTACTGGCAATTAATGCCATGATATCTTGATCCTGGGCCTACAGGGACAACAGACGAGTGTGGGTCTCCTTGTCTCATTTCTCTCTCTGAGAGCAGCTTGTGGGTCCCTTGTGAATCCCCTTGCAGAAGCAAAGCAATACAATAAAAATAAGGAGGACTTATCACACTTCTCCTCTCTTTCTCCTCTCCTGGCTTTCATCTTGTGGCAGAAAAGCTATGGTACTTCAATTCATTCTGCATAAATACTTGCAGGCCTAACTGGTATCAGCAGTGATCTATAAGCACACATCTAGTCAATTTAAGACTATTAAAATGCAAGATTAAAGGCTGCATTTCTAATCTGTGCTTAAGAAAAGTATTACCAAACTGAAGCAAAAGGTCTATGAACCTTAATACAGCTGAACATATTCTAGCTACTTGAAAAATTAGTATGTTCACATAACCCGTTCCATATCAATGTTCACTGCCAGTTTTTGTCCTGCATTAAATACCTTTATTTTGGACTTGTTTTAGAATGGGAATGTATCCACTCTGGCAAATTCTGGACATTTCCATGGACAAAAAAAAAAAAAAAAAAAAGTCATTTTATTATCTCTGTTCATGGTTTGTCATAACAAAGCACTGCAGGATAAAATATGATCTGTCCTCCAGTGTGTCTTTCCACTTTTTTCATTGGTGTCTCTAGATTTGCAGGTTTTTTTTACTCACTCTAAACCTTGATGTTTCTTCTATTCTGCAATAAGAGCATCTCTGAGAAACTGCTTTTCTGTCTTTTACTTGCAACCAGGTGTTCTTGCTAATTGCTAAGTGCAGAATTTTCATAACTGAGTCATTAGATTCCTCTAGACTTTTTAATGTAACGGGCTGTCATCAAACAAATGATATGAGATTAAACAGTCACAAGGCTTATAATTGAGTAATCTAAAAAATGTTCAGAATGATTTAATACCTTATATCAAATGTCTGACATAGTGATAAGTGAGGTATGAGACCTATCAACAGGAAGAAAAGACATTAATTCATGACCAGTCAAATTACTGAGTGTCATTTAATATCCAATTAATCAAAGTTGTATCCTGGCACCTCAGTAAAATCTTACAACCTTCTCTTCACAGTCGATTAGTTTCTGCAAGTCTTTATTGGATGTGGTTTAAACAAAGTTTAACATTGATGTTTCTGTGAAGCAAATTACAGAGAAATTCACATCATTCACTTCTATCAGTCTTATACACTGCCTTGGAAATCTACAGCCCTAAAGAAAGTGCAACAATAGAAATGTTCCTGGTCTCTGCTCTACATCTTAGGTATGACCATTGAAAGAATGGTCACCTAATTGTTTCCTCCTTCATTTCCCCTCTCACGCAGACTGTTGTGCAAGACAATTTTCTGTTCCTATACACCCTGAGCTAATTTGGAATTAGTCTCTCTCTCACTTTGCATTGGACATATTTTCTGATTTTATGTCATGTAAATTTTTCCCTGCTTATTAACATATTTTAAAAAAAACATGCTTAAAACATAACCAAAACTAGTTAGAATTAATCAAAAACCTCTTGATTATTTCAGCCAGATCAATCTTAGTTTTTCAAGTAAGTTCATTAGTCCAAGCCAGTCAAACTTCATTCTCATCTTGAGTAGCACTATCTTTTGGTTTCATTCTCTTCAAAATATTTCTGCTATCCCATCCTTCATCCAGCCTTACTAGACCACATATTTTAGCAAATATTTCACCAAAGTTTTAATATTTTATATATCAATACAACAATTCTGTGCTATTACAGACAAATTAATACAAATCTTTAAGTACATGCCTATCCTACTTCATGCTATGCCTTTCAGCTTTCTGTTTGACTTTTTTAGCATACAGGTTCCTGTACATAGACCTATACTTTCTGCACAGATCTCTAGATCTCTTATTTCTTTTCATTGTTCTTCCTTCCTCATAGGTCTTTCTTTGTACTCACCTATGCTTGCTCAAAACTTCTCTGTTCTTGTTTTTATGGAATTTTGAAATCCTTTCTCAGGTGGACTGTTTTCTGTGACTAAAGAAACACATGATGCTTTCATATTTCCCAGGCATTGAGAATAAATTTTTGTTTTCTGCATTTGTCTTCTTTTTTCTCATTGGAAAAGTTCTGCACATCATTCACAACCATATTTTTAATATGTCTTGTACCATGCAGCTTGTGGATTCCTTTGCCTGTCAATATCGACCTGATTTGAAAAGCCAGCTACAGAAATAGCTGGATAATGTTTAGTAGAGAAATTCCTATCTGCTCTGACTTTTAATTGAGATATTTTGGATTCTTTAAGCAAGCTCAATAGAATAACTCTCTTTTCAGTCAAAATAATTTCAAATACTCTCTCATGTTTTTGGGAAATTCCATTCGCTCCTTACTCTTTCATCATTCTATTCACAGACCTACTGTTCACAGACCTACTCTTTTTCAAAAAGTCTTTGTTTTCCATGATCTTTTGCCATTCCAATCCCAGTTTCACCTGAAGTATTTCCTCTCCTTTACAGGTATTATGTAATGCCTGTAAATTGAGGCACACTAAAGAAATTTTGGCATGTATGAAATGTTTTAGCTGTATAAAATTGTTTGTTTTAATAACTATTTAAAAATATAATAATTCAATTGCTGCTGATTTGATAACATAAAGTATCATGTATATGAGGTTGACAGTTAAAAAAACCAAATAATCAAATATTAATCCACCTTATCTTTACAAATTTATCTCAGAACTCTCTGGCACCTACAAATGGATGTGTTTAAGATCAAGGGTTCTCATTAATTCATTGAATGATCAGTATCCATGTGTTCTTTTACAATGCAGTGCACGTGTCTGCCTGGGAAGAAGCAAGTCCCCGGCATGTCCTCATCCCCTGTTTCTGCTCATTTTGCTGTCGTGTGAGCTCTCATGTGAACATGATGGCCCCCAGTACCCACATCTCAGCCTGCTCTGAGAGGCTGCTAAGGAGCAGTAATATTGAATACTTCACAGAGAGAAATATACCTCTGGCATTTGACACATCTTTGCAACTGTGCTTTGTGTGGTGGGCAATATAGAGGCAGAGAATGGTAGATTGTTTCACAGCTTAAAGCACCAAAAATGGTAATTAAACTTGTTAATACCTGAACTTCAATAATTTCAATTCATATTTTAATGAACATAGAGAATTCAGAAATTATCTTCAGAAGCAGTTTTGTATTCTAACACTGGGTACTTGGGCTTCCCTTTATATTTAATGGTGAGATGTGAGCAATATTACCCAGATTCCTCCGATACAGTGTTATTTATCAAATGCTAAATTATTAGTTTATACCAATAACAGAGTATAAGGCTTTAGGGAAAAAGATATACCAGACAATTATCAGTTAAGCTTAACATGTACATACTCATCTCTTTCTTTGTGTTGTTATTGCTGTCTTAGACATGCTTTTAACTATGAGAGCTGAAAAGTCTGCATTCACTTTATCCACTTCATTTAAAAGAAAACAATTTCTAAATGAGTTACAGAAATCTGACAACCTAACAAAACATGCAGTGAAGCAAGCATTACTGAAATGCTTGAGAGATTGTTTGACCAATGCAAAATAAAAAAAGTGCAGTCACGCGCAAATGAGCAGAAGATAAGAAAGACGGATGTTGTATTGACCTCCCACTCACTGGAATTATGTTCCCAGTTTTGTTACTTCTCTGCAGCTGTTGGCAGTGGTCAGGTGGGAAGTCAGTGCCTAATTGCATCAGAACAGGTTCTGCCATGGTACACAGAATGGGTAAGGTTAGAAGGCACTACAATGTGTCATCTGGTCCAACCTCCCTGCTCTCACTTGTTTGACATGTTTTGCAAGATTTCTGATGTAAGTAAACTGCCTCATTCTGCTGTCTAGCAGGGGCCAGCTGCTAGTCTCATATCCAAAAGGTGGGCATTGCTACCAGAGAATAGAGAAAGAAGGTTTTCAGGACATCCTTATTAATCTCACAGCTTTTGCTGTGGTCACATTCAAGCAGCATTATGCTGTAAACTCCACTAAGACCTAGCTAAATACTATGAAATTAAGAGCAAGTCAGGCAACATACAAAATGAGATGTGGATCATCATGAACAATGATGAACACAAAGAACAGGGTAGATTTTAGCCTCCAGATGGTAGGAAAATGGGTAACAAACAAGACAAACTGGAATTCTTGTTGGCAAGAAAAATGTTACATGAATGGAGCCAGTGAAATCAGTTGAGGTGGGGGTCATTCAGTTGTTATCCTAAAATCTTGTAAGTTTTATAGAAAAAATAGAAAGTACAAGAGGGCATAACAGATGGCATTACTTACAACAGGCAGTCTCTATAGTAAAACTATGAATATTTTGGGTGGTTGCATCCTAGAATAATTGCAAATAAGCACAATCATGAACATTGCCTGGAAAGGAAGATCTGTAGGAGTTTGTGACAGACCATACACTCATATGGAAACCATGAACTATTCATTGTCTGTCCAGGCTGTGCTGAAAGAAAAAAATGTATAATGGAGGACTCACATTCAGAGAAACATTGAAGGTTTCAGGCAGGCAGTAATAAAACAGCATTAAAGTTTTTAAGTATTATACATATATATTTTAAGTATTATAATTTTTTAACACAAAAGGTATTGTAAGGTATTTGCATGGATCAGGCAGTATTGAATTCCATCACAAGAGATAATGACAATGTAATAATCACTCAGATATGAATTGATGGTTGAATAGTGGTCAAAACTTCTATTCAATGTAAGCAAATAAAAGAAAATCAGCAGAATTAACAGAAATAGGCCATGATTCAAAGAAGGCAGATTTTCACATCTGATGAAAATTAGGTATATAATTGATGCAGAAGATCACTTAAACAGGAAAGCGTGAATAAGAAGTAGGAATTTTTCAATATGACTTCAAGATGAATTTCAAGTCATTTAACTTCAGTGCAGGCATGTTTTGCAGCAGAACTGGGAATCCAGAGTGGGCTTCCTGAGCCAAGGAATTGCTAGGGGAGTGCCAAGACCTGCCAGGAGTTGGCAGCTTGCACAAGAGGAGCTGTCAAGCTGAGGGGCCAAGAGTGATGGTGGCTGCCCCTCACTCCTACAGAGGCAGCCCTGGAGAGCACAAGCAACCAGTAGCACCATGAGCAGAGTGGGCAAATGGTGTGGCACATCAGCCAGGGAGGTTCACACAGCAGTTTGAGTAAGAGGGAACCTCTTTGAAAGAGGAACATTCCAAGGCCCAAGTGCAATAGGAGAGACTTGAAGTACCTACAACCCAGTAACTGGAGACCATTCTGTGACCATCTACACAGGTCAAGGGCACTTCTGCAGGCTGAGGTATGACCATCAGCTTCTTCCTTCAGCAGGTCTGTCGGAGTGGGGACATCAGCCACAGCCAGGATAGATGGTGTGGTAGAGCAGTGACTTTGATGTCAGACAAGTGCCCACCATCCTGCTGAGATGGCCAGGTAGGATGACCTGTGCCAAAACCTTTCTCTTGGGGTCAGGGACACATGGAAAACCTGCAGGTGGCTGAGCTGCAGGAGGTGGTGAGAAGAATGTAGCAACAGGGAGGCTGAGAAGGACTGAGACAGCAGGTTCCAAGCTCATGGAACCTGCAGTTCCAAAAACTCTCCCACCAGCACACATAGAAGGGAGAGAGGACAATAACCTGCAGAATGGAAACTTGTAATGGCAAAGACCTTCAGGAGGGAGTGCCCTTGCAAACTTGCAAGACCTGAGATGCCCTTGCAAACTCACAAGACCTGAGATGCCCTTGCAAACTCACTTCACTGGTCTGCAGAAGAAAGAGGAAAGACTTTTCACTTCAGGAGAGAAGCTATAGCAGCCCCATCTGAGCCCCACATAGCAGGTAGCACAACTAAGAAAGGGTGATGGGTGATAGCTGTAGACAACTCTTTTCTGAAAGGTGTGAAAGTGCCCATTTGTTGACATGCCTCACTATCTAGAGAGCTGTGCTGTTCACCAAGGGTTTGTTTCAGAGATGTTGCCAAAAGGCTATGAAGTGTCACAGAGTTGCTGATCATTATCTGTTGCTGTTGTTTCACTTAGACACCAGTGATACAGCCAGGAAGAGTGTGAGGTACAGCAAGAAGAATTGCAGAGTTCTGGGTGGGACAGGAAGGGACCCTGGAATGTAGGAAGTGTTGCCATCAAACTTCCCAGTCAAAGATAAGGGTTTAAAAGGCTAACCTAACCTAGCAAATCAACAAATGAATACAGGACTGATGCTACAAACAAGACTTCAGCTACTTAGACCATGGGACTTGCTTTGAAAAAAACTGGTCTACTGAGGGGTGATGTGGTCTCTCCATCAGAGAGGAGGAAGAGAAGAATCATAAAATGATTTGGGGTGGAAGGGACCTTATATCACCTAGTTTGGACCCCCTGACCATGGGCAGGGCCACCCTCTGCCAGACCAGATTACTCAACACCCTCTCCAACTTGGTCTTGAACACTTCCAGGAATGGGCCATCCACGACTTCTCTGGGCATCCTGTTGCATTGCCTCACCACCCTCACAATGAAGAACCTCTTTACAAATTCTAATCTAAACCTATCCTCTGCCAGTTAAAAGCCATTACTCCTTGTCCTGTCACTTTGGGTCCTTGTAAAAAGTCCCTCTCCAGCATTCTTGTCAGTCTCCTTTAGGTACTTGAAGTTTAAAATATCTGCCTGGAGCCTTCTCTTCTCCAGGCTGAACAATGCAACTCTCAGGTGGTCTTCATGGGAGAGGCACTCCAGCCCTCTGATCATCTTTGTGGCCTTCCTCTGGACTTGTTCCATCAGGTTCACATTCTTACAGGAGGAGCCCCAGACCTGGATGAGTATTCCTGATGTGCCAGGTGGGTTCAGATGACAGTAGAGTAAAGGGATAGGAACACCTCTGTCAGCCTGCTGGCTGCTTTGCTTCTGATGCAGCCCAGGTCCATAGTTGGCTTTCTGGGCTGTGACTGCACATTGCCAGGTCATGTTGAACTTGTTGTCAATCAATGCCCCCAAGTCCTTCTCCTCAGGACTGCTCTCAATCCATTCTTCACCCCAGCCTGTATTTATGCTTTTTATTACCCTATCCCAGGTTCAGAGCCTTGCATTTGGCCTTGTTGAATGTCATGAGGCTTGCAGAGACCCACCTCTTAAGCCTGCCCAGGTCCCTTTAGATGGCATTCCATCTTTCCAGAGTGTCCACTACACCAGACAGTCTGGTATCATCAGCAAACTGGCTCAGGGTGCACTCAGTGTCACCCTGTTTTGCCAACAAAGATGTCAAACAGTTTCAGTCCCTATACCAACATCTGAGGAATGACTCTCATCACTGTTCTCCACTTGGATACAGAGCTTTTGACCTCAGGATTTAAGTGTGAACATCCAGCCAATTCTGTATCCACTGAGTGGTACCAACCAAATCTCTGTATTTACAGTTTAGAGAAAAAGATGGCCTGCAGAACACTGTCAAATGCTTTGCACAAATCCAAGCAGATGGTGTCAGTTGCTCTTCCCTTATCAAACAACACCAGAACCATGTTGAAGAAGGGTGACAAAGTCTGTCAGGCATAAATTGCCCTTAGTTAAGCCATGCTGGCTGTCACCAATCCTCTCCCTACTTCCCCTGTGCCTTAGCACAGTTTACAGTAGGATCTATTTGCTTCATGATTTTGCCAGGCTCTAAGGTGAGTCTGACTGGCCCTGGGTCTTCCCTTTTCTCCATTTTAAAAATTGGGGTTACATATAAACAAATTCTCAAAAGAAGCAGTGGATTCTGTAGAGGACTTCTTTATTGTCTGATGATAAGGAGGATGATGGGAGGATGTGTTTCTGGATGAGATGCTTCATGAAAATGCACTTTAACAAAAGTGAAGCAGCAGGGTTGAAAATAATGTTCCTATATGAAAGGTTTATGATATAAAGCAGGTCAGACAATGATATTTTGATTTCTACTAGCATTAATATCTATGATCTACTAAAAAAATGAAAAAAATATAATAACCATCCATTTTATTACATTTCTCTGAAGTCAGGAAGCACAGGTTGCTAAAGGTGTGATAAGACTGAACTGTCATTTGTGCTGCTGTAATCTTTTATTGTTAAAGATGACAGGAAAAAGAGGAGTTTTAACTGCTGAAGTGATTCCACAAAGTCTGCCTTGCTTAATTACGTACTTATTTATGAAAAAAAAGTGATAGCAAAAGTTTAATGAAAATTGTATCTACAGGAAAACAACATTAAATACCTCAGTACACTGGCCATTTGTTTCATTATCCTCCCTGCTGTATTTCTTTAACATCAGGGTAATTTGTTTTTGCTTAATAAATAAGAGACAGAAAGTGAAATTCTGCAGTGACTTGGAGCAGGCACAATGAAAACACTTCATGTCTCTCATTCATTTTCTTTCTAATCCACTTCAACCATGAATATTAATAATAAACTTTTATTGCCCTTGCATGCCTATGGTATTCATGTGCCTAAGATATTAAGGGAGAAAGAAAATATTTACTTTAATTGTTTATTTAAGGTGTTGATTACTTGTTATTGATTGATTAATTTACTGATTGTTAACTTTTTACTTAGGATACTGTACTGAGAACTCTGGATAACAAAGTTCTTTATCTGATTGGAGACAAAAATTGCTGTTCAATGATTAAAGAAATGTTAATACTAAATGTTCATATCATGATAGTGAGTGAGAACTGCAATAAAACCTTTGTAGCTCCAAGAGTTGGATGATAGATTGTCCTCTGTTGTGCAGCAAGAAGTTCAAAAGATAAAAATGAAATACAGTCTAGATGATGAGGGTATAATTATGAAGGCAGGTATGAGGAAAAACAGGAACAGTTCTGTGTATTTTTAGTGTTTTGTTTATACATTTTAGTTCTTGTTTATATAATTTTTTGTTGTTGTTTAGAAGAAGATTCAAGAATATTTTTAAATGTAAGAATGAGAAGAGTAAGGGATACAAACACTGCAAAGGTATAGTTGATGCTTGCCAGTTTCTGGGTACCAATCAATAATTAGGTTAGACTTGAGGAAATGTCTTTAAGAAATATTTGAAGGTGAATATATGAAAGCTGAGTAATGTTAAAAGCTGTACTAATTAATTAAATACTGGAAAGAAAAAAGAAATACAGAGATCATTGTTCAGAGAAGTAGTTAATTATGTGTGTAAATTTATTTCAGTATATAAGTTTTGACTTCATACTTTGTCATGTGAAGAGGGGAGGTTTCCTTGACCCTCAGTGTTTAATTTGTCTGTCAATGTTCCAAGATAAGCCAAGACCCTTGCAGCCAACCAGTGTCAGCATCCTGTTGTGGGGGACTCTGCCCTGAGCATAAGGGCAAACCCTCAGCAGGCCTTCTTCTTTATTTGAGTATGACATCTGCTGCCAGCAACTGTCAGTGCCCATGAAGGACTCACACTAATAGTTTATGGAATAACACTCCTTCTTGATATAAAATTGTGGCAGGTTAAGATTCAAGGATTGTTGGTGATAGTTTCTCATTGCAGAAATGTATTCAAAGCAATGTACAGACAAACTCTAATCCACAATAAGATATTCAGCATGCACAGAGTAGGATTCTTTCCCAAAAGGCTGTGGGGAAGAAGACAGGTTCAGCTCATCATCTGGTCCCAGCAGTTACAGTGGAGTCTTCCTTAACTTTCACACCATTCTCAAGTTTTATACTATGTCTTTGTGTTTAGGTGGAACCTGAGTGACTCTAGGCATACATATCTTTGGTAGTGATTGTCTCACTTGTAATATTGTCTCACTTTGCACTTAAAGATACAGTCAAAAAGAATGTACAGCACATGACTGGTAAGGGGTGATAATGACTTGGAGACAGGTAAATTTGGGATGGAGGTGTGTGTTAATATTACAATTAGGCTATAATGAACCGAGTTCATCTGAGGAGATGGATTTTGCCACAGGTATTGGCTCAGGAACAGGACATCTTCCCCTATCTCCCCTGGCTGACAGGTGCTGTGTGGTTTATCAGCTGCTAAGTGCCATTGAGTTCCTCTCCCTGCAGAGATTTCAGCAGAGCCTGGCTGTGGTGTGGGCACTCCATTCACCTCCATTCCATCCCCTTTAGCTGGTGCTTACACTTACAAATGCTGTGTATGGGGAGTCATCACAGAATGGGTTTCGAGCATGACAACTGCATTTCATCCAGGAGCAGGAACTGCATTTTACCCAATAATTTCTGTACTGTCATAACACCTGTTATAGGTAGGTAACTGACCAGTTGGAAACAGAGATGTTGTAAGAGTGGTGTGACAGCTGAAATAAATATTTCAACTGTTCAATAGATGAAAAAAATTTCAGAAATTATAAATAAAAGAACAGATCTTTGCCTGTACACTTCTAAAATACTTTGCATTTTGCCTTCATGATCCACTTACAGTAGTTACAGAATTTTATATTAATACCTCAGCTGCTATTTTGCCATGGAAATATTCCACTATATCTTCTGCAAGCACCAAAAAACAACTTATTTATCTGCAAGCAACAAAATGCAATAACTGTCACTATCTTTCAATGTACAGTTTTAGCTGACTGGAAACCACTCTTGAATTGAATGAGAAGGTATATGAGCCTTTCAGGAAAATGAATGAAGGAAAATTTCTTTGTTTCCAATTATTTCAAATTACATGGAAATTCTAAGATTCAATGATTCTCTCTTGTAAACATTTTTCAAGTGTTATCTGATCAACTATTCAGTAGACCAATATAGAGGAAAGTTTGCCAGAACAAAATAATTCAATTATAGGACAGAATGTATCTTCTAGATGGCTAAATTACTTCAGGAAAAAGCCCAAATTTGAATGACAGATTGTGAGTAAAAAGCATGGTTCTGTTCCTGCTGTGTAGTTCTGCTAGACTCCCAACACATCAGAGCCACCAATTTTAAGGCCCCCTGGATCTACATATTTTCTTATTTTTTTCTTAGCTTAGTCCTCAAGACTGAAGGTTTTGGAGAGGGTCTTCCTTAAAAAAAATTCTAACCTTCTTCATCACTGTCTTTCATCATCATCTCCTTGGGAGGGCTACTGGGGGCCCCTCCAAAGGAGAATCAAAGAAAACTCCTGGAGTTCTTTTTAGCTGGAAATTCTTGGACCTGGAGCCAGACGTCTCTATAACAATGTTTTGGGTAGTGATGAAGAGAAATCTGGCATCTCTCTCTAAAGTCTCCTTGTTAATATCTTCAGGCTGTGTGGACAACTGCCAAATGGAACTTTCACCTATAGCCATTATCTTCAATGTGTGCATTTGTGTTACTTTCGCTGGAGAAATCCGAGATGTTTGTACGCAGCACTTTTTGAGTAACAACTATAAAGAACCACATGTGTAAATAAACATTTTTGTACTTTCTGTGCATAGATAAAGACAAGGCTCCGATTGAAAAGCAGCTTAAAGAACAGCCTTTCCTTTGTTACATTGCCGTAATTTGTTTGATACACAAGAGAAGACAGACGGGAATGGGAGTTACCCCTGTAAAATGTTTATATCTGTGGTCTGTGCATATATGTTTTTGTTATACTTGTAATGTATTTTGTTAGGCAAGTATGCAAGACCTCCTTGAGAAAAGACTTTAATTCACATATCAACTTTTCTCAGGGCATGTAATGAACTGCAATGAACATGCTGTTTTAAACTGATAAAAATCAAAAAACACATGCATCCTTTTGTATAAAAAGACATCTTTGAAGAATTGTAAGTAAATTCCTTCAAAGGAAGCAAAGAAGAAAGAAAAAGTTATAGTTGAGATTAAATATTTTTATTACACTCAGAGAATTGAAATTTATTTATTGATCTGTATATATCTTTTTCCAATAAATACTACAGGAATTACAAAATTTTTGAACTACATTCATTTCATCCTGTATTTTTATGTCTTTAAATTTTTGGAGGAGCCATAATTAACATTTATTTTCATGGGACAATTCAGTAAAAGTTCTCCCAGAAAATTTTGAAATATATAGTTTTAGAAACATAGCCATGAAGCAAGACAATGCCATGTGAAATGAGTGACCACAACAGCTGTGATGAAACAGAGAGAAAATTTAGAAAATTTAATTTTTGAAGTAAATGTTATAAAGTAATTAGATGCTAAAATTGAATGTATGAGTACTCAGTACTTGTAGAAATGTGTATATAAAAACCAGATTGTTTGGGTTCATAGCCTCAGATATATTTAAAAAAAAAGGTTATGTCTATGTAGACAATTAATAGAAAAAGCAAGTAAGCTTGTACTTTTCTAAAGTTTACTCACCCTTGATCTTAGAACTAGTGCCAAGCTAAGAACTAAGAAAATGGTATATACAAAATCATAATAAATAGTCAATAATCCAAGATCATCTTTCCTGTAGAGAATGAAAAAAAAAAAAATCCAAGAGGAAGGAGTACATTTTTAGAGCAGAATTCTTTTGACAAAGCCCAACTCCTGAATCATTACTTCATGTTTCTTAATCTTGGCAGTAGAATAAAGTCCTTAGCAGAATAACGTTTTAAGGTCCAGATACACAACACTTCAGAGTTCTTATCATAACTTCTCTTTTTATGTCTACATAATTTACAGCTTTTGCAGATGGAAGTAATTTAATACCATGATGATCTTCCATCTAGCCTGTTTCCTCTCAGTGACCTTATGTTTACTATAAGAAAACACCAACAAGGTGTCTGATTTCTCTTTAGAAAAATGGCAACTATTTCAAACAAAGAGATTTTATCCAGCAGAACCATAACTCTTCCACCATCCTCATGCATTAACAAAAATGCTCACTTTTTCTAGGGGAGTGTTTTAGTAGAAGAGAGAGATAGTTTGGCTTTGCAGAAAAAGATCCATTTAAAATAAAATAAAAAGAAAAAAAATGGTAAGAACCACAGGTTTTATGTTTTAAATGGATAGAGTTCTAGTTGGAAAGGAGCTGATTACATATTTCATATCATGACCTCACATTCAACCAGCCCTTCCTCACATGCCCCCTGAAAACATCCTGCTGTGGTTCCTGGCATCTATGAAAGGTTGGTTGAAAGTTGCAAATTAAGCATATTTCCCAAGGGCTTGGACAGAGAATAATGGAAATAGGATCTCAGAATCTTTTTACCCATCCTGGAGCTGCAGTCCAAAGGCTAAAGTGAACCAATCCCAATATTATAATATGCAATTTTAGTAACATAATATGATTTTGTGGGACATCTCTGGAGTACTTTATTGCAGATAAGAAAGTTGAATCCTTTAGAAAAATATTTGTCTGACTTTTTCCTAAACTAAAACAAGCCACAGTGTCACACTTAACAGAAATGTAATTTTTTTTTGTAAATGAGACATGAATGTCACCTAGGCATTCAAGTACACTAGTTCACAGAATGACAGAACATGCTGGAGTGGAAGGGATCACTGAGTTCAACTCTTAGCCCCATGCAGGACCACCCCAAGGATCATACCATGTGCTAGAGAGCATTGTCCAAATGCTTCAGGAGCCCTGGCTGGCATGGTGCTGTGGCATGGTGCTGTGACCACTGCCCTGGGGAGCCTGTTTCAATGCCCAGTCACCCTGTGGGTGAAGAACCCTTTTCTAATATCAAAGTTAAACCTCCCCAGACACAACTTCAGGCCATTCCCTCACATCCCGTCACTGGTCGCCAGAGAGAAAATATCAGTGCCTGCCACTCCTCTTCCCATCACAAGGAAGCTATGGAATGCAATGAGGTCTCTTCTCAGTCTCCTCTTCTCCAGGCTGAAAAGACCAAGGGACCTCAGCCTCTCCACATACATCTTTCCTTCAAAGCCCTTCACCACTTTGCTTGCCCTCCTTTGGGTGCTCTCTTATAATTTATAATCTCTTATTGTGGTGCCCAAAACGGCCCCAGGACTCGAGGTGAGTCTACCCTGGCTCAGAGCAGAGCAGGACAATCCCCTCCCTTGCCCAGCTGGCCATGCTGTGCCTGATGCCCCCAGACAGGGCTGGTACTCCTGGCTGCCAGGGCACTGCTGGCTCACGTTCAACTTTCCATTGACCAGGACCCCCAGGTCCCTTTCTGCAGCACTGCTTTCCAGTGCCTCATTCCCCAGTCTGTCCATCATCAAGGATTGGCCCATCCCAGAAGTATGGCTGGTGATTGCCCAGCCCTCTGATTTATCTTGGTCTCTCTCCAGGGCCTCCCTTATACCATCCTAAGAGCCATGCATTGAATCAATCGATCTGCCTATTCCTATCAATATTGTTCCTTGTTGCCAGAAGGATCAAGGAAATCACTACCTGTGCTCTTCATCCTTGTTGTACTCAGAAATCAATAGTAGAGCTTGTTAAGGAAGAAAATTGGCAGAATTGGGTTACATAATTGTAACCCAAGTTTATGGCAGCAAGGCTGTAGGTAACCCAGATATTGCATAGAGGGCTCTGGAATTCAACAAGTAGCTACATTTATCAGAACCTTGGTAGGTACCAGTTGTGTCATATTATATCAGCTGTGATTATTCTCCATATTTAAATTGATAGTAAATGATGAGAAACTTTGGCTTTTTTAAAGGAAGTTTATATGTGGTGATTATAGAAGAATATTAGTCTTTAATGTTTTCCTTTATTGGGAAGGTCTGCCTATCTCTTTTTCCCACTGATCAAAGGGAGAAGCATCTCATTGCAGGGCACAGGCTGCCTGGCTAGACTGGAAAGATCTGTGAATCAGTGTTTTATAATCAAGTTTGTTGTGGACAAGTAGAGTTTAGGGATTTTCATGCCCAAGCCCACAGCATGTCTATGACAGTGTCAAGGGCACTTAGAAACCTCCCAGTTTGACATAGCATTGTATATCTTAATGATTATATAGCTAAAAGCTGCCAAAACCCATTAAAAATTTGCTTGCTTTATCACAGTCATAATTTTCACAAATGATAAAAGGGTCTTTTCATAATTTTCCCTGAAAGGTGAAAAGAAAACAGTAAGCATACTTTTTGTGGTAGAAGATAAAAACACTCCACTTTCCTTTTCCTATTTTCCATTTCTTTTTCTCTTCACGCTTTTAAATCAACACCATCATTCTTACAAGAAAAATGTATTGTATAGAAAGGACAGTAAGGCCCTCATAATTCACTTGTAGTCTTTTCTCTGAGATTTATTGGGTTTTCTATCTCAAATAGAGATAAGAATCACATTCCACTTCTTGCTCCTTCCATGATACACTACAGGATCCATGCTGATAAGAACAAGGATCGTGTAATTTGACAGAGGATGTAGAATGTATTAAGAAATGTTTTCATTTGACTTTTATAGACTGTGTGAGCATTTTCTTCAGGCAAACTATCCTTCAGTCAGTTGTTTTCAGCAGTCACTCTAGTGCTAGTTATGTTTATTTAAGAAATATTCATAATCTTGATATAACTGATTTTCCTGGAATTCACCACTCCCATATTCTGCTTCTTGAGAAATAGTCCTCACCTTTTGAAAAAATCCTGTGTGGAGTCTGGACAGTAACTAATTTTCATAGTCTCTGGTTTCAGTTCATTTGTTTATATTGATGTGGATTCCATGGACTTTGGCAGGCTTGAAAGAAAAGAAGGTCATAGAAAATGCAATGCATTTTAGCATTAGATAGAGAGGATTTTCAAACAAATTACCAGATCCAACTGCATTGAACAAATTTAGATCTGATTTTTATCTCTGTTGTAAGAGGAGTAACCCCCCAGATTTAAACTGGAGTGTTCAGATTAAGAAGTATAGGGTAGGAACTTCCTTTTTTCTTGTTTGTTTATCTTCTTCAGCATGAGTTGTACTGTGTTTTTGGTTATGTCTGATTTGGCTTGAAGTCCTCAAACAGAAAAAAACTATCATTCTTCTGCAAATCGTGCCTCAAGGTTGTATAGAGATTACAGCATTCCAGTTATTTGCCAAGGAACTGGCCACAAACCCAGGGTGTTGCCATTTTATTGCTCATATCTGTGAGATAATAGTGGGTTTATCAAGACCCCCAAAAACCTGCACTGTGTAGCTGTTGCATAGAGCCAAAAAAAAAAGAGGGATCATCTCAGTCAAGCTCTAGAAATGTCTATCCACTTCAGACTCATTCACCTTGAACATCAGAGACCTGAACTAAGGAAGGTTTGGACAGACTTGTTTTCTAGGAAGCATCACAAGGACCATAGCTGAAGATGCATGTTATTTCTTTATTATCTTTTCTCATATTCATGAGAGTAATTTCCTGTATAATGATTTTTGGATTCATATTGAAATGCAGTACTTCATGGATTTCACTTTAATCACCATACAGGATTCACACATATTTTACATACATTCATAGAGAGATAGGTTTTTGCACATAAAAGTATATACAGACTGCTGATGAGTGATATTTGCTCTCTCCCCTATATTTTGAGCCTTAATCAGAAACAAGCAGCATATGTTCATATTCACATATTGTAGCATTTTGCTACTGATCTTATCAGTCCTTATCTCCCAGAGGAATGGGACAAAACCAGGCAAAGTGTTTGTATCTATTTCTTCCTATTAGTTGGAACACCCACCAGTTAAGGCTAATACATTTCAGATGATGTCTGCAGTACTTCATTATGATTTCATGAGCAGTGAAGTTCTTCTGTGAAAGGAGATATCAAGGGTGGGTGGACAAATTAATGTAATAAAAGGGTAATTATAATTTATTATATGTATGATCTGATATATTCCTTCAAAAAAGGAACCTTTATTATTATAAAAAATCTGAACAACAATGAAATACTTGTAGTTAATGATGTATCAAAACAGCTCTGCAATTCTATTGCATCTTAATGTTCTATTGTATCTTAATGTTTTGAGCATGTTTTAGGTTCATGTTACCTATACAACTGATTCATGATACTGTGCATGAGGAAGATCAGAGTTGACTATCAGTCTATTAATTTTTTCTTCTTTGATTGTATCTTCACTTGACAGATTCAAACACAATTTAAGCCAGACTGCTGATCAAATGCCAGCTTTCTCCACAGTAGTTTTGTGCTGTATAACCCTGCTGGTCTTGTACTGCCTCAGTAGTTCATAAATAGATTACATGACATAAGAAAAAGATAAGATCCTCAGTATAAATTATATTAGATTAATTCAATATAAGTACCATGCTCACATCCAGAAATGTATGCAGAAATGCATGGAGAAAGGAAACATTCCCTTATGATTTTTTTTTTTTTCTAAATATTAGATGCATTTTCAAATAAGTGTGCTCATGGCATCTCAGTTTCATTATTCTCAGTGATATTATGCATTAAAATTTGTCCACTTTGTATAGCAATCAGAAACAGACAAATCTGCTTTAGAAAACTTGACTCTGCTTATGGTGCTGGAATGGGAACCTCACATGCTGGACCCTGTTAAAATGCACTTCTGTGTCTGGTTAGCTTTAGACTTTGAATGGTTGATGTTATCAAACTCATATAAAATTATTCTTTTATCCATTATTATACACAATATAAAATTTAATAGCAGGCTTCTTTGACGTTTATCAGATGAATAAGTTAATTAAAAGGTGAGATTAGCATGTCTGTTAACTGGATTTTAACAAGCCCTATCACATTCTGTGGTTTTGGTTAAAAGAAAAACCATAAAAGTTTTTCTCAATATATTCAGAGACAAAACCTAAAATGGAAGATTAAATTATCAACACTAAGAAAATAAACTTCACAAGGCAGAATAATGTGAAAGCAAAAACATTTAAAATGAGAAACAAATGTTTCCAGTAAAATAAATGTTGTGGGTTTTTAAAAAAATAGGCATTCTTAATCATTTTTAGGATGAAAATTTACATCAGTATTTGATTCAATAACTCATAACCTTAATAAAAGCTGCATGTTACCAAGAATTCCCATCAGAAAGCAGTGATTCTTTGGTATCTGGAACACACAAGCACCGTATACAGGTCAGATTTGGCTGAGAACAGAAAGCATTTAACTCCCAGAGGCAACATTTTTACTTTGAACATGATTAAGCTGTTCACATTTTGTTAATAAATCCATACTAAAAATGTGTTCCTTAAGTAATTTGTGTCTGTATCAGAAGTTTAAAATGTCTCATGGCTTCTAGCAGAGCTTTGGGAAGTGGCAATACTTATATTTTCCTGTGTATAACACATAACATCACATAATTATTTCCTTTGACCAACTAGGCAGGACTCCAGCTGGTCAAATAGGCATAGCTCCTCTCAACAGCCTATCCTGCAGAGGAAATGTACCTCCTTTACAAAGTATATCTTACTAAGGTATTTTGAATAACTCAGTGAAAAATGTCCTAACATTGTTACCTACCAAGGATACTTTCCTTGAATTTGGAGAGGATAGAATGAAAAAAAAATATTTCTACAACTGCATTTTAACTATGTAAAGGTTTTGATTTAGTTGCAAAAGAAAAAATTGAGAACTAAATAGCTGTACATATTTTGTGTTCAGTGGATATTAGCTTGGAAATTCTTTTTTCTTAAAGTTCTTTCTACAAGTTACCTTATTCCCATTGGACTGAAACCCTGCCCTGAGCCCAGGGCTGAAGCTTTCCACCATCCTCTGAAGGAAGATAAGCCTTGAGCCAACACCCAGCTGTGATATTTCCAATGTGGGAGATATATTGATTTCCAGCTATGATTGAAATTGAAAGAAGTAGCTTAAACAGGCACCTAGTGCTGCTTGAGCTGGCAGGTACAGTACAGTATTTGTCCAAGACCTGAGCTCTGCACCAGCAGCCAGGCACATTGTAGGATATGCTGGAGTATCTCAAATGCAACAGGAAAAATCCCCAAAAACTTGAAAAGCTATTCTTCTCTGCTTCCCCTTGCCCTTCTGCCTTGCTGAAGTGTAAATATATTGTGATCTCTTTCCTCCAAATAGGGAATCTCCTACTTGTTTTACAGGCATACATGAAGTCACAGTAAACTGAACCATGCCACTAATCAGAACTGCTCAGGAAAATTACAAGCCTAGTCATGTCAGTGTTTGGGTGGTTTTATATGTATTTACACATTTCTGCACAAATCATCTCAACAAGTTTTCTCACATATATACCACACCAGTTTAAAGCAAGATATTAGTTTTCTTCTCATCCATAATAACACACCAAAATGAAAATACTAAATATTTAGTGCATCCTGATTCCTGGGATAAAATAAATGCTACCTTTCTGCTATTTAATAAATTAAAATATGTTTCATTAAAATATATTGCAATTAAAAATATACCAACATGCACAGAAGAGTGCTGTATTATATTGCCCCCCCCCCACCTCCTCTGAAAGACTAAGCAAAAGGAAGAGACTGAAGTACAATAAATGATACTCCTGCAAATTAGCAAGCAAGACAGAGCTTTTCTTAGACAAAATTCATTTGTGCAAGGTTTTCTTTTGAGGGAGGGAGTACCACCCATCTTCTTTTTATCTCATACTACACAGCAAATTTTGTTGCAAGTAAGCCTTGTTAACATTTATATTGCAAAAAAAAAGAGTCCATGCTAACAGCACTGAATTGTGGTCATTCTTCTGCATGGGATGTCTTTTATTTTTTTTTCCACCAGAATATATTATTTTGCTCTCATGACAAATATATGGAGTCCATTCCCACAAACATCTATGTATGGCACACAGTTAAACCCAAAGGCCATTATTCCTTGTGGGATTAAAAAATGTGCTTCATAGAAGTGAAGTAGGATTGAAGAGAAGAGTTTTCCCATTTCTTAGGGCACAAGTCAGATGCCAAAATTCACTGATAACAATTTCAGTGGTTCTTGATAAATCCAAGAGCGTAAGGTCAGCTGCATCCTGTCCATGTGTGTGTAACTCACTGGTGAACATGTATTAACAGGTCTCCATCTGTGCCTACTCTCCACAGGACATGATTGTACTAATCCATACCAGAAAGCTTGATTACAAGATTCAGCAGGATTTGTTCTGAGTGCTGGAGCTTTTTCTAGTGCCCTGTATGACAGCCAGGATAGCAGCTGTTACCATCAGTGTACAGTACAGCAGATCTCCTCACTTCCAAGGAAAGCCTGGAGACACTGGTTTGTGAGGTGTCCTGTCCCTCCTGCACAAATCTTCACAGGATAACTTGAAGAAAATCCACCTGCATATTCTATATCCCCTCCTTTTGGGGCCGCTTGAAAGTCTACCATTCTCTTTCACAGTGTCACCCCTTGACCATCACACTGACACTGTATGTCTGCTTACAGGTTTGTGCTTTTAATTTGTTTCCTCAGACCTTAAATCCCTTTAAAGCATTCCCACTGACTTCAGGGGGCTATAGATGAGGCACTGAAACAGTTACCCAGCTATATTCTTGTGCTGGACAATCTCCAGTGAACTGTCTTTATATGCTCCAGCCATACTCTTTTCTATGATTTAATCTTTGGCTACATATACATCCAAATTTTTTTGTATCTAAAAGTTAATTTTAAATGTTCAAATCAATTAATTTCCTATACATTGGGGCCTTATCAGCTTGACTTCCCCAGGCAAAGTTGTCAGCAACTGTTCCTAAACTGTAGGAAGCTACTGTGTTGCCCAAGCTTGGGCAATATTAAACTAATATATTTGCCAAGACTTACAGTTTTTCCAGTCATATTCCCACATCTCACTTGGGCAACAAAGCTGGTGAGGTATCTGGAGCACAAGACTTAGGAGGAGTGGCTGAGGGAGCTGGGGTTCAGCCTGGAGAAAAGGAAGCTGAGGGGAAATGTCCTTTGCTCTCCAAAACTGCAACAAATGAGGTTGTAGTAAGGTGAGGCTTGGATTCTTCTCCTAGGTAGCAAGTGACAGGATGAGTGGAAATGTCTCAAGCTGATCCAGGGTTCAGATTAGATTTTTTCATGAAAAATTCTGCCAAGCATTGGGACAGGCTGCCCTGGAAATGTTCAAAAAACATGCACATAATGGTACTTGAGGACATAATTTAGTGGCAAAAACGGTGGTGGTGCTGGGTTGATGGTTGGGCTTGATGATCTTAAAGGTCTTTTCTGCCCTTAAATATTCTATGATCATTTCCACTCTCTCTGCTTTTACGACTGTTTCCATGGACTTAAGGAAACTAAGGCATTAGAGAGTTGATGCTGTTCCTCAGCATCTGGAATAGGTTAAAGTGTTGGTCATGGAATTGTTTGTGGTAACAGCCTCCTGCATCCAAACATGAGAACAAAATGTAGTATCCCTTTACTGGGTAGCAACTGTGGGCAGTTCAAATTATGCATGACAAGTACAGAGGCAGGGAATCACCTAAGATTGTCCCTCCTCAGGAGATTTCTTGTTCAAATTGCAGACTCATTAAATCTGGCTACATTCTGAGTAATTTGCACATGATAGTTTATACACCAAAACTTTTGGAATTCTTTTCATATGCAAATTATAAAAGATAATTCCATATAATATAGTATTTTCCTTCTGAAAAATATCTTTTTCTTTTTGTAAAATGTACCAGAATAGTCATCCACGTATTTATTGTGCCTAATTGCACTAGAGTGAGCATATTATTCTGAAGTGCTAAGCTAAAGGTTACCAAGAAAGAAAAACGTAATTTTTTTTCAGTCTTGACAGTGCCTGGATAATTGCTATAGTACTAGCGTGTGGATCCACAATAAAATAGAAAGAAAAATTTGTAGGCGTTTTTTTGGTCTTGTTTTTCTGTTAAAGATAAGAGAAATTGGCATTAAATTACCAATTTGATGCCATGGTTACTTCTAGTTATTAAGATTGTTTTAATGAACAAACATGCTGATTTTGCCTTAACCTGTTCCTACTCAGCTACCACTATAACTACAAATTTTGCAGAGAGGTGGGAGTTGGAGTTTTGGTGTGGGTTTTTTTCTAGCTTTACTTCTTATATTTAGATAATTTTCATGTCTCACAGACCGTGTCAGCATTACAGAGATTGCAAGAAGAATTGTTTACCAACCATGCAAATGGTTGCAAATGTATTGGCAAAGGGGGGAAAAGCATATTTAAAAGTCATTATCAGAGGCTATCAGCTAAGGTCAATGTGATTTATTTCAATTTTCAGAATGTATTTTGCAAAATCCTTTTGAATAAAAAACTCTTCTGTGTAATTCCAATAACATAAAAATTACAAATGAAGAGAAAATCAAGTTCACAGGCTAAAAACACATTATTAATTTCCATCATGGAAAATTATCAACAGTGGGAAAACTCATGCTTCTGTATTAAGTAAAATGTTATTTGTTACATTGACCAAGCATCAGGGAAAGATAGTGACTAATAGAATATATACATATAATAGAACATATCTCTAAAGTATTCAGGTCTTAAGAGAAACTGCATGGCTTCTGAACATTTTGGCTATGGTCCAGTAAAGCTCTTAGCACTTGCTTAATTCTAAGTGCCTCAGAGGTCTCACTGCAAAAATTCTAGCTATGCAGCATTCTGTTCTGTGCTTGTTAGGTGTTGTCAAAAGTCAGGATTCCTTTTTCATAAAAGCTTGCTAGCAATTTTCTTTCTGTTAACGTGTGATCAGCTGTTTATTCAGATGATGATTTTTATTTCTTTGAAGTCCCCTCTTTAAAAACATTACTGACCTAATCTCTTCCTCAAAAATTCCTAACATCAAATTTTACAGAAATTAATTCATTCTTCCAGATTCCCTAATTTGGGAAGGAAAAGCTCCTGATAACATTATCAGCAAGAGCTACAGTTTGAAACTGTCTACCAACTTAAATGATCATAGGAAAAACATATGTGGTTCAAACAATATAATTGTTCATCTGGAGGGTTCTGCAGCATAGCTGGCCTGTCACAGAACTAATCCTGGTCCCATTTACAGCAGCATAATTCCACTGACATCAGTGCAAACAGCAACACTGGCATTACCAAGGAGACCGTTGCTGAAAACAGTGAAAAGACAAAGAGCACAAAAAAGAGGTGAAAATTAAATGAGATGTCCACTATTGACTCATGAATAATATTTCTTCCAAAGGATAATGTTTTTCATTTACGACCCATGATTACATACTAAGCTAGGGATTTAGTGGAAAAGTCTCATCATCTCAAGTACTGCTCAGTCCATGTAGAAATACATACATATTCTGAAAGTCATTATAGGATTTTGTGTCATATATTTTGCCACAAATACTTGGTTTGGCCCCATGAATTGACACGAATTTAACTTGGAAGTATCTACAGTCACTTGTTTTTATTATTTGCTACTTTTAGTACATTTGTCTACAGTGAAGGAAAGCAAGGGCAAACACATGTAACTGAATGTCCTATGCAAAACTAATAAAGATGACTTGTGCCACAGATGAGCAGGAATAGTTCTTGGGAGCTACTGCCCTGAACATTTCTGGACATGTTGCACAGGGGCAGCAGAGGATGCTGTCTGTCCCTTGAAACGTCCGCTGGAGTTGCTCACATTTGTCCACTCATTGCCATGGAGTTCTTTGGGCAGATCAAACAAGACTCTATATTTGCATAGCCAAATTTGGTCTGTAGCTGATGTGGTGATGCTGCTACACTCTTGGTTTTCTAACAGGGAAAAGTGCTGTGTGTGTATTTGCAAGTATAAACGTTTTAACAGAATACATCTCATTATATTTCAGTGCTATGACAGTATGCAAAATAAATAAATATTGAAGTCAGAAAACTCAGAGACGAGATTCTGTGCATTGAGGAAAGAGAGCTGTAAAAAACCTCTTACTCTCCAGGAGATACAGATAGGCTTCTATAAAGTTTCACTTATTGTTAGCCTGAGGGGCTAATTTTTTATTTATTCTATTTTGGAAGGAATTTATTTGGAATTATCATGCCACATTAAAAGATTTTACAAAAAAGCTGGAGAATGTTATGCATACTCATTTAAAATTATTTTTAGAGCTCACAGAGCACCTCAATGTTTTTTTCAGAGCATCTTGGTGCAAAATGCCTTACATTTTCACATATTTCTCTACTGTGAAATGAGATCTGAAGTAGCTATAATTTTCTGTTGCCAGAGATTCATTTCTTGCATGAGATCCTTTGAATGCTGCAGCTTTCTCACAACACTAAGAACTTTATATTTTAGTCAAGGCTCGTTATTTTATACAAGTAGTCAGGTACATCACCATGTAGTACATATTGTATGTCTACTGATAAGGAGCTATGAATTACAGTTCTTTAGATCTCTCTCTGCCCCAGCTTTCTGGCTCAGCATTTGTAGCATAGTATTACACATAGTACATTAAGATCATTCTGCTACCTGCAGCAATTTAGTTAATAAAACGCTTTTGTATTTGTGTGTGTTTCTACTGCATATGTTAGCTAGTAGTTTTTCAGTCAATTATGAAGATCAGCTATGAGGCTGCATAGGTGGTTTTGAAGATATGAATGCAAATCTTATTTAGCAACAATTAAATGAGTGTAAGGAAAAAAGGCAACTAGAGATATGAAGCAGAACTGCAATGTGATTGTTTCTTACAACGCTTTGTCACTTGCTCTCACATACCTGAAGCACGATTGTGGTCCAAGTACGATATTGGTTCTAGGATAAAAGTACCTAAAGATGCAGGCTGGAAACATTCCTCTTATTCACATAACTGTGCTTTCAGAAGAGTAAATAATATGAAACACTGTGTTCCAAGACCTTCATACGGTCACTTATGCAAATCTGTTACAATATTTCACTGAATACAGCTGCATTTGCCTATACAAAGCAGATACAGAATTTCCAATAGGAAAAAAAATATCAGTGGATGGAATTCAGTGAAGGCCATGACTTCTAATCATGACTAACATTTTGTGAAACATGGCCTGCTATTGAGCTAACAGAGTAGATTCACAGCTTCAGATCTGAACTAAACTGATCAGTTATATTTTTTTCTCTATATACAAATGTTAGTAGCTTTTTAAAATTTTTAAGATTTGGGCAGACAGTGTGCAAATGCTGAAATTTTGCTGTATGAAATTTTATTATAGGTTAAATAGCTATTAATTGTTGTTTGGTTTTGTATTTTTCCTTAACTGGCATTGGGCGAATCAGAGTTTACTTTTTTTTTTCCTATTTCTTGTTGAAATATTTTTAAACACAACTGCAAAACAAATTCTTACTCTTAGATTTAAAAAAGAAAAAAAAAATGTTTGTTGCTAAAATCACATTTTTTTGTAAAAGGTAGTTTTTTAAAATACTTAGCATGGACAGAAGATATCTCACATTCATTATATCAGAGAATTATGGAAAAACTAGTTACATAGAAATATTTGAAAAGGTGTTTCAGTCTTTTCTTTGTTAAAAAACAGTGATTAAAAAAAGAATGTTTGTGTATCAGCCATCTAATATGAAAATAAATAAATTAAATTAATTATCTATGTGCTTTAACTAGCTGGTCCCAAAATTATATCTCCAATAGTTTTGCACAATTGAATTATTAAAACGCTTAAATTAACATATATGAAAATCAGTATACTGATAAAAAGAATATTTTCAGAAAGTAAACTGTTTTAAATCAACACTGATCAATAAAGTACATAATTTTTTCCAAATATCCATTTCTTTGTTGGAAAAAGCCAATAGCATATTAAGGACATAAATCTCTGCACCACTAGAATGTGCAACTTTAATGTAAAACATTAAAGTAAAATATTAACCATCAGTGAAGGTACATGCTTGCTATGTTGTATATGATTACTATCTCTTTTTTTTTCATGTTTGTTTTTCTGGTACATTAAAGAAATCAATAATTTCCAATACATTTTGAAACAAGTTTATCCATTGCCTGTTTTTATTTTGGTGCCTGATACAATTTTATCTCAAAGCATACCTTTGTAAATAAATATCTTCCTTATAAAGACAGCAGCCAGAACAGCTAAAAGTCTTGATTTTTATTGTAATGGATTTACCCCAAAACTGTAGAGTTCAAATAAGTTGGATTTTAATTCTAACAAGTGTAGAACCTTAAGATAAAGAAACAAAATATATGTTTCCATTCTAATGCAAACGTCTCAGTCACTCAGCTGGATTGCAAAGGATAATCAAAGGAAGACAGGTGGATGATGATCTGACAGTAGCCCATTCCTTCCCACATAATGCCCTGGAGAATGGGAACACAATGAAAATCTATTGGATTCTGAGAGAAAGTCCACTATCACCTAGATTAAAAATCAAATCAAACCAAAAGAATTTCACTCTCAAAAACATATCCACCTCGAGGATCACCCTAGTCAGAGTAGTGTTTGCAGCCCCTGCAGACACGTCTGAGCTGTTGATTTCACGAGTCATATCAAGTGCTTATACTTGCTGAGACATTCAGCTAATGTTGCTCTCTGTACTGCTATTGATGCTCAAGCATTTTTAAAAGTAACTCAGGTTTGTCTTCAAGCCATAACCAGATATCTCGGCTGCAGCAGAGGCAGAAAGGCAGCTAAAGAATGGAACATCTGTGAGAATTAAGTGTGGAGGCAGCCGTTTCTAATCAATCTCAGGGCATGTCTATGCTGTCAGACTGCAGCATGATGGAGAGATACTGAAAATAACAAAGGTTCTGCAATGAGAACAGTAACAGCATGTGCGGGTATCTACATGGATGCAAGCTGCCTAGTAATGTAGCATTTAATTCATGCTTTTAATATAATCTTAACTGTATTTTTCTGTGGTAGATAAATCAGGAAGAGGTAATCTTATGAGGAGAGTCTTAATAGCTACAACATGTCCATGACTGAGGAGAAAAAAACTCTTGGGAAAAGAAGAATATGAATGTGGGAGAATTTGGGCTAAATAGAGCTGGGCCCTGCTGCCATAAAAAAACCTCTGGGCTCTTTATGGTGGAAGAAGAATAAAAGTGCTTTGCAAAACAGATGCTATGGGGAAGTAAGATGAAAAATAAATCAGTGGGAAAGAGAAAATGGAATATTTATTCATCAACTACAATAGTCTTTATTCCTTCTTTCCCTTGCTTGTGAGATGGTTGGGGTCACTCTGGTCCACAGAGCAGTAACTTGATGACACTGATAATGTAGTGACAGCTTGCTGTGCAGTCTGTATCTGTCTCACTCCAGAAAAACTTTCTTCGGAAGGCTGCCCTTTTGGCATTTCATATACTTTTTGCTGCTGTTTGTTTTACAGTACAAAATATTTCTCATGGCAAGTTCATGAATTCAAATGATTTTTTTTACACACTGTAGTCTGAGGGTGTATTATTTCTGAAGTGCTCTTCCTCTGAAGTTCTGGAAGTTCAATCATATTACCAGAGAAGTCAGAACTTTTTGGAGCCCTGATAATCTGGGCAGCCTGGAACATGTTTGTAATAATTTCTGAGCTGTTGATAATTATCACCAGTTTGCAGTCTCCTGAATAAGTGCATATTCTGGGCAGAGTGAAAAAAATTAGACAATTTTCCAGGCAATACCACCATACACACAGCAAATATTTTCGTCTTGAATAATCAGGAAAATAGCTTGATGGTTCATGTATCAAAGAGTTTATATTTGTAAGTCTGAATGAGTAAAATACTACATTAATTTATTTTTTTTAAAACATGTAGCAATTTTTTGTCCTGCAAGTATTCAGGAACTCCAAAGAAGCCCTAACCCCTTGCTGAACTTCGTGAGAAGAAAATACAAAATTCCTCTGACCAGATAGTCCTATAGGAAGCCAAGTGATTTAAAAGTGCCAGGAGGTAGTTCTAAACATTTACAAGTCAGAAGATAATTTTACAAGACTTTCATGCTTTATGTCCAAACACATTTTCCAAGATCAATTGCAGAGTTAATTCTGTCCTCTAAGCCACAATCTTACTCAAATCAGTGCCATACTACTGTTCTTTTACTCAGTTAAGAAAATACAGAAAGAAAGTATTTTTCTGAAAACTGGGCCAGATTTGGGATTTTTTTGCAGGGTTTGTACCATGTGTAGATAGAGGTTGGTAAGAATATGAGAGAAATAGCAATCTGAATGTTTCTGTGATTTGCTCTTGCTTCCTTCAACATGTTTTCTAAAACACTGGAAGCATGCTGGGTCTGTTAGCAAATACTTTTTCTGAATGAATAAATTCTGCTATGGTCTAGCAATCCTTAAATGTTGCACCTTCAGGGAATTAATCCACCCTTGCTGTTATTTTATAATCTTCAGTCAAGTTGAACTTGATGACCTGACCTGTTATTTCTATGCCCCAGAGGGAAAAAAAATAGCAACCTAGAGAGTGTTTATAGATAAAGTTTTAGTGTGGCAAGACTTATATTTTACTCTACTTTGTTCTCATGGAGACACTACTGTAATTCATATCTTTTATTACCTGATGAGATGGAATACCATGCATGGGTCCCAAAATCTTATGTGAAGCCACCTGTGAAATGACAGCGCCAGAGAGCACTGGGCTCTGTAGGGTTAAGTACATGTCTCACAGCAACAGGACTTTCTTCCACCTGCCACAGAGGAACCCTACACAAAACTGCTATGAAACTCAGATATTCAGCCATGACCAGAGTCAGAGCCTCCCTCATTTTCCCAAGGATAACTTGAGAACTGCCTAAATGATGAACAGAACAGCTACAGCTCTCACATAGTGCTGGCCCTTTGGCTTTTCAGCCACAGCTCCTTCTTTCACTTGAAGTCTCTCTGACACTACTGGCAAGCCCTTGAGACAAGAACTGCCAGCAGATCAGAATCTCCCATCTATAAGCCATAGGCAGAGCCTAGAATTGCCTTGCCAGGCATAGTGCTCCAGCTGGCTGCTCTGCACACATGAATGCTTCTGTCACCGTCAAACCAGTTGGAAAACTACCCAGTGTGGCTGTGGTTGCTCATCTAACCAATTCCTGCCCTTCCTCTCTTGTCACAGTGAAAACAGGCTGCTTCAGAGAGCAGGAATATTTCAGAGCTACTAGTGCTAGAAGAACAACCTTCCCCCAAAAACCCAAGACTCAACAAAATCCAGAAGGAAAAGTCTGTAAAGCTTATGTGAGTTTCCCATTTTGTCTCCACTGAATGCAAATCATTCCTCAGACTGTCCTCTTCCCCTAACATTCAGCATACACTCCTGATCTTGGCTGCAGTTTCAGCAAGCTATGAGAGATACAAGATAATTCCTGCAAGCTGGATAAGCTACTGGTCATATTTTGTTCCCCCACAGAAGAAACACAAGTCAGTGTGTATCCTATGCTGTCCCAGTCATACATAATTTTAGGACATACATAAACAACCTTAGGGACAACCCCCAGTATCTTCTACTTATGAGAATGCCTTGGTTCCTTCATGCTGCTGTTACGCCCTTGATCTCTACTGTGAACATGTCCACTCATAGGCATTGCAATGTTCATTAAAATGTTTAGCAATGATCACAAAGAAAATGAAATAATGTCAACAGGTATGGGGACTCAGGATGGGATGACTCAGTATGGGATGAGACTGGAAAAGATTGAATGGGGAAAGAAGCCCAGACCCAGTATTCCTTGAGGATTGTTTTCTAGACTGCTGAGCATATATGCTAAATAAATTTGAAAATTAAGCTGAACAGTTGAAGAAGCTTCCTCTGCTGGAAATTGTATCAGAAGCAAAACCACAGAGCAGTTCCTGTATCTTGGATTGCACAATAGATAGTATTATCCACAATACTTGACACTTGAATGACTAAAAGGTGTAACCTCAGGAAAGTTTAAGTGATAAAGTTTGTCATCCTTTTCCACATCTGAACAAATCTCAAACTCTGATCATTTGGCCATTTTTAATTAAATGAGTTTTAAAGCAGTGCAAACACTTAAGGTAATGTTAGTCAGTGATGAACAATACTATCAATAGGGATAATGTTGTTTAGCAGCCAAATGCAATTCAATTCTGACAGGTAGTCAGTTATAATGTCAATTATAACTGTTTCAAAATGTCAAGCATAAGTAAAGAAAACCCAAACAGAACAGTTATCATTCTTGAAAACTGCATGGCATTTTTAAGAAGAGCTATTGCCTTTTTAAATTTCAGCAGTATTAAAGTACAGAACAACTGCTCAGTCACAAAGTGTGCTGCTTTTTGAACATTCTTGGTGGTTTTGAACTGTGGAGATGTTTATCTGTCTCGCTGAAACATATAATAAAAAATATTCAGTTAGTTGTTAAGTGCCATATTTTAGAAGCACAATCTGAAAGTGAACTCACTAGACATAATCACCATCTGTATTTTTCTTTTACTTAAACAGAAAGAAAAAATCCTTTCCATATTGCAATTAAAATCATTAATGTTATGTAGAGGTGATGGATCCTTCTTGCACTTTTTAGATTTCTCCTCTGTAAGCTAATACAATACCCAAAACAGAACCTACTGAAAGAAAATACTAAGTCACTTTCAATGAAACTATGAGTTACGAAACAGATGTGAAGGTAACCTGCCCACATTTGGAAGCACTTTGACACAAAGCAAACTAACACAACACCTGGTGGATAATTCCAAGTCAAACCCAAAGGTACAGACTAAGCTGAAAATAGCTTTTGCCAATCTGTGCTTTGCTATGCAGAACACTTCTGCTTCCTGTAGCCAGTTCATAAAAATGGGTGAGAGAAGAATGAGATTATTATCAGTGGGGTTTTCAGTAATGAAGTGTGTCCTTGGCTTGTTGTAACCTGTCAGCTGAAAGCTGCAGAGAAGGTGTGAAGAAATGAACAATTTTCTTACTCTTAGCATGAATGTGTTGCTTCTAAGGAGCATATGATCATCATAGCACATTGTAACACAAGAAAGATTTTCTGATAACTCTAGCACTTTAAACATTTAAAAAGAAGACAGGTAGCTAAACTGGGACATGTGCTGAAGTTTAGTATCTTAGTCAAGAACCATGGTCTAAAAATTCTATCTTTACATGCCTTTCTTTTCACAGTTTTGAGGTTCCCAACTCCATTTTTTTCAGAGTCAAGAAGTTCAATATTGATCTTATACCCCAATTGCTCTGCTTCTGATCCTGATCCTCATCCAGCTGCTTCTTTTGAGAGGATCACTACAACAGGTGAGGTGTTTAAACTACTTTTTTTCTGCTTTAGTCTGTGCGAACAGCTTTTACATGCTGTTAGATTCAGCACTTATACAGGTGTGGAAGTTCCAGGTCATGTATCCTTTTGTTATCTTAAAGGATTAAATGTCTTTTCAATACTTCCCTGAGAAAAACAGTACTCATCATGAAATGATCCATTCTAAACCTGCAGCTCTTGTGTGGATTTCTTTAAAGTCTGGGTTCAGTGTAGAAAGGAATTCAAAGATTGTGAGCTGAGAGGAAAGGAAGAGAATACTTTTCTACACAGCTTTTGCCTTAGAGCACGTGACTAGAATGAAGTAAGGAATTTTACTAATGGACTAATTTTGGAGTTCCCTCGGTTTTGGGAACTTTCTCCACCTAATAGATTACCTCTAAGGAGTCCTGCTACTTTTTGTGTTGTTTCTGTTGCAGTGAATTTGTTTTATCAGAATGTGAGAGCTCCAGCATGAAAGTATTTTGCATTCACATTTACCTATAGATGTGTGTAAGGCAATAGGTTCAAGGAGAGATTAGTTGCAGAAATTAGTCCTTAAGAAGAAAGGGAAACAAATTGCAATGAGAGTTAGCCAGAGCAATCTGCTCTGGAAAGTAAGTAAAAATGATTGTGCCATCCCAACGATAGTAACATATATTTCAGTCTTGTTGCTTTGCAGCAACATCAAGTTTGCAACAGCAACAGAACACAAATTAATTTACACATAGTTTTTAAGCTGTGGTGGAATGAAAGTTGTGCGAAATTGGGAGGAACCAGTAGAGCTAGGAAAACCAGATTAGAATAAATGTAAGAGTCAGTAAATCTTTATTCCTCATCTACATGGTTTCTTTGTAGTCAAGTTGGGCCCTTTTTGGGGGACACCTTGCTTGGTTCTATCCAAGTGTAGTAGAACAGACAATATAAGTAGATACGAGGTTATAGAACTAAATTATTTCCCTACAATCCTGAAAAAATAATCTAAATCAAACAGAGAAGGGAAATTTAGACACACCTGACTCCTCAGCACTTCTCCACTGCTTAACAGCAGGTTGCCCTTCTGCCTTCTTGCTAATCTAGATCTTTTTTCTCAACTAATTAGCTCTCCACATGCACAGCAAAAAGAATCTTACTCTGGATTCTGTTATTTCCCTGACACCCAGATAGGCTTTCAGTATGTCTTTTACTTTATATGCTGTGCTATTCTAAAGTAAATATCTTTGTAGTGTACAGGAGTTTCTATGTCTGGTTTCCTATGAAGTAACTAAGATGTTAAATAGTAAGTATTCCAGTTCTCTCAGTTATCTACACTTATTGACAGAACAACTTATTTCCACCACTGCATGAGAACCGTACTCCTAAAGTATCTTTGAAGCCAGGAAAAGAAAATCAACAGATTAGCATCTATTAGGACTAAGTAAAGTAGATAATAAACACATAAAGAGACAAAGCATTTCTCCACACAGTCTTCTAAAAAGGGAAGAAAGAATAGGAATAGGAATAGAAATAGGAATGGAAATAGAAATAATAGAATACTCTCACAAAGAATCAAAAATACCTTGTTAAACTTTTCACTGATTCTCTTCTTGGCCTTTTATGGAATGAAAGCAGTAGTATAATATATAAATTTTGAAGGTCTCTATAGATCCTTTTGCACATTGTTTTTTAGAAAATTTAAACTCTACATAGCACTGAAATAAATTTCTGTTTTCCTGTCATCTATCCAGGAGAAGTCAATACAAAATCCCTTTTTTTTTCCCAATTGGAATAGGAAATCTAATGAAGAAATACAGGGAAAATGACCTTAATACTGACTATCACAGTGTAGCAGTTATTTTTGGGACAGTTGTTATTGTTTTTACTGTGCTGTTACAATACTTCTGGTTATCTACCTAGGAGAGTACAAATGTATTCATACATGCAAAAAGAACATTTTTTTTTTTAAAAGACAACAACTCTGAAGATGGCTTCTGATGATCAGTTTGATCTCAGGTGCTACAGCATGAACAGAGTGTGGTACAGTGATTCCAGACGTCTTATTGGAAAGATTAAATTAAGATTTAATAACTTGGGGGTTTTTCTTAATCAAAGGTGTTAAGGAACTGAAGTTAGGACATTTCATCATTTTGTTGATCTCTGACCCAACATTCTATGCAGTTGAACATTTGCATAATATGTCTACAGAGTTATTTATTTATCCACACATCAGTCTTAGCTACCACTTTTAGGCAAATTCAGTCCAGAAGCTTCTTCTTGATTGGTTCTGGGTTTAGTCCTCTTGAGTTAAAGAAGCTCATTGATGTTATCTTGGCTTGTAGTGGACACTTAACAGCACTGCAAAACTGCTTGGTAGGATAGATTGGCAGCCTGATGAAGAGAAGTCCAGAGCAAGATCATCCAGAGTGTTGGAAGGTCAGGATTTGCACTGCCTGGCTGTGCTGGAGAGCTTATACAGCACACTTGCATAATTTGCTGTGGAAATTACTCAGTTCTCACAAATATTTTGAAAAGAAAAGGGATGTCTGGATATTAGTGGATTTACGAGAAATATTCACTAATTTCATGCCTTGAGACTTAGGTTTGCAAAATACTGGTTGAATAAAGGGATTTTAAATCCTCGTTAAACCCAAGAAACAGACTTTGAATAGAAATGCAAGAGCTTTTTGTTCTGTCTGTAAAATCAGGGTGAATGGGACACGTTTCCAACTTGAAATCATATTGTGTGTAATAATAATAAAATAATACAATATAATAATGTAATAATAAAATAAGGACTTTTTCCAATAATTTTACTAAAGGATCAATACCAAGGAAAATTTAGAAGGAATGAAAAGAGATAGTGAGAATGTAACATAGCTTTTTTGCTTGCAGAGACTGCTTCTGGAAACTAAGGTAGACTTTTTAAAGCTACCATGGTGCCTTATTCAGTATATTCTTCAGGATCTAACCTGGGCAAAACTGATACAGAGTACAGAGAAGAACTGGGAAGGAATGATCATGAAATTGAGGAATCCATTGGTATGAGATACTGTGAAGGGCAAAATATGAATTAATTTAGAAATGTGGTAGAGAAAACCATGGTAAAGTTTTAAATTCCATGGTCTGGATAAAACTCCAGATCTTTAATGAGTGATTACCTGAAGGTCTAACATCAGTCATGGGGAATATTTTTTTTTTCCATTCCATATAAACTTTCCCTATTCATTCATTCCTGATCACTATAAGAAAAAGGGTACTAGACTATATGGATTTTTGATGTGACCTAATCTGATAGTTCTTATGTTTTCTGTAGCTTTTTGCCCTCATATCAGGGAGCTTCCTAGTTATGCCAGTTTTGATTTCTTGTTTGTTTATAAGTATGTCTGTGGATACTTTTCAAATCACAAGTACCACAATGTATTCATATATTCAAGGCCATTTACTCTGCTTCTTTTGAGGTGGTGGGGCAATCATACTTCCCACAAATATCTGAATGAGTAGCAGAGTAGTAAGCAGCACAAGGAGGATTTCCAAATTACTTTCATATATTTTCCCACTATGTATCTCCAGCTATGGATTATAACGTACAATAAAAAAAAGCATCTGAAGGTTTTGAAGTATCAAAATGATACAATCAAGACCCAATAGGATTCGTTGGTTATGAATTAATCTGCCCAGCTCTTTGCCAAATGAAGCATTGATCCCAGCTTGTTTTGCAGCACAGATTGGAAAGGATGGCATAGCCAATATGTTGTTACTAGGATAGAAGATGAAATATGGTGAGGATTACGGGCATTGTTTCAGTCTTTCTGACAATTTGTAATTTAAACTTTCCTCTACAATTATATAATCTCTCATGTGTGCTGCAGCCTTTTTTTTTTTTTTTTCCCCTGGTTGCAGTTTCTCCATATGTATTTAGAAATGAAACTGGGAATTTCAACCCTCTGTTTAGGAGAAAAATGGAGCTGTTATTCTAATTAGCTCCTGTGCAGATTAACAGGAAAAACTTTTTAGAGCATTTACTTTTCAACTCTAGCTTTTATTTATCACAGAGCAACAACAGAAAACATTAATTATGAGTTATTACAAAATAACATGTAGGACAACACAAAAAAAAAAGAAGAGTTGGAACCACACCAGAGACACTGTATGAGAAACAGTGCTCTAAAGGCAGATCTGTCCTCAGACTCAGCAGTGAGCATTTCACTTTTGCCCATTTACGGAGGATTGTGAGATTATTTCTGTGCAGCTGACTTTCACAATTTCTTTTTTCCAAGGCTGGAATTTTTTCTCTTCCTCTACAGCCTTGAAAGTAGCTTGCCGAGATGATCCTAGAAGTCATATCTCACCTAATCAATTCCCTAGCACCAGAGCTAGGGTTGCAGCTATAGAGCAGCTATGGAAATTAATGGCATCTTGGTCAACCGTGGTTTTGCCTGAGAAATACAGTTCTCTAATTTTCCAAGGACTGAAATATAGGTTTTGTCTATCCAAAATCTGATTTTGAATAGAGGTAAATAAGGGAAATGTAACACTCTGTGAAATATAAGAAGTAATCTTTCTGGCCCTCAACCCTTTTCCTCAGTGTTTCAGGAAAAGTCAGAGCAAAGTTTTTGGTTTTTTATTCTCAGGCACAGACACTTTACACAAGAAAAAGCAAAAGTTATTTTGGGATAGGTAAAAAAGAAATAAAGCTATGGGGCACCTGAGGTATCAGCAGATTAAATCCTTCTGTTTATTGTGGAGATGGAGGAGAATACTTTTTGCTACTTGACCTTTTGGATCCTGAATTTAAGAGTGTGTTAAAAAGTCATCATAAGCAGAAGGTGCCTCTGAGAGCGCATGGTGAAAACCACTGGTGAGACACAATATATTTATTTAATCATCATGGCTTATATTTGATATCAGGGCTGGAAACCATAGCTTGAAGAAATGCCAAAAGGAGAGAAGTATATTTATTTTAAATATTTATATATTCCATGGGTTCACTGCAGGCACGAGATTCTTCAGTGGGAGTGCAAACCGGAGTTGTACATTATGTATTCTAACCCTGTCACTCTGGAAAACTGTAACCCCCTACTAGATCTCTGGCTTAAGAATAGGGAAACAATGCAGACAAGGCCTTGCTTGTAGACAACTGAGTGTCATGTTATGTAATGTCACATAACATAAGGTTCCCTATCAGACACATTTGTGTAAATTCTGACTACTGGGCATATAAAAAATATAGCAATAAAATTCAAAATTGTTTAATCTGAGGAATTTCCGTCCTTTTATATGATTTGGAAGTGAATATTTTTATGTTGATGGCTTCCCTAGGTGTTTTTACAATTTGAAGCAAAAACTAATCCCTAATTTTCTGAGAATACAATTTATTTTTTTTTAATAGAAATTCATCTAATTTTGAGAAAAAAAAAATCTCTTTTGGAAGGCAAGATTATGAAAAAATTTCAATTTGCCTAATTCTATAGTAATAAAATTGTAATAAAACTCGGAAAATTTACAAATCATAGAACATCACATTGTACATTTTGCAAGACAAGCTTCATAAAGGAAATATTGTACAGCTTTATTCATTACATTATGTAAAAAATATCAGAAAAACAGACCTGATGTAGACCATGTCTTGTGCACTGTACAAGAAGTAAACTATACCTAGTGATTCATTTTATACGCTGAAAAATCCAACAAGGTCAGTAGCTACCTGTTGATTCTTTATAAAGGCCCTCATTCAAAATGCTGTACATCTGAGGATTGTGTGCATACTTGAGATCAGAATGGGATTTATATTTGCAACCACTATTATTCCCTCCCCAGTTACCTGGAAATCATTCTATTCCACTAATACTAGTATTTCCTTTCTCATGTTAGTACAAGGGTTTGTCTCTCACTGGTTTATTCTTCAATGTTATTTCTGGGTGTACCATATAAAAGACCATAGTTCTCACACAGTACAGTTAACATTTTTAAATGCTGTATCTTAGTACTTATGTTTGGTTCTCATGGGTTTAATTGTATGCATGGGGAGATTTTACTTTCTTTGTGGAGACCAAAGAGATGAAGCAAGAGATTTTATATTACTTGTGGAATGCTTTTTGCATCTTTTAAACAATGGTGATATGCATTACTGGAAGAGTTGTCATTTCCAGTTGTAATCGATTTGCATGGCTGCCATGGTGTAACATGTAAAATCACAACAGCAGGGAAATATGGGAACAGGCAAGTCACTACTGTGCTTAATCTGGGATTGTTTGTTCATCATATTTTAAAGTTTAAGTTGCACTTGTCAGTTGGGATCATGGACTGTCTGATCCATTAACTACCCCCAAGCTTTTCACTTTCTAGAGGCTCTTGGCATTGTTGCAGTATGGTGAATTTACTAGAGGACATTCTTGCCCTTTGGGGTTATGAAGACTGCAGGAAACCCTCACTTGGTTATTCTTGTTGAGAGTTAAAGAAAGAGTTTCAATGTACTTCAAATACCTTAAAAGAGAAGTGGGTGTGGATCACTGGCAATGCTGCTGCTGCAGAAATGTCAGTCACCCCACAAAGTTTTCTGCCATGTTCTAAATGTCATCCTATTTCCCACACATTCTTAAATACCCAAACTGATCCTGCAAACTTACAATACTGAGTCAAACTGACACAGTTTTCCTGAAAATGCAGTTCTAATCTGTCTGACTCCCTGCTACATTGAATGTCATTCTGGCATGCTAGCAAGTGACAGTAATATCAAACTACTTCATATCCCTAGTTGGATCCACTTTACAGGAAGCATGGCTAACAATAATGTTGGTAACAGCAAGCTGTCCATACAAGGCAGATGACAGATGTAAACTATTTACATGCATCTTCTGTACTTGTATGATTTCTTACCAGCTGTATGAAATCTTACCAGATTTCTTACTAGTTCTTCCTAGCCAGAACTCAGACACTCCCAGTAATTTGGCAGAAAAATGTGGAGGAAAAGATGAGAGATGAGTATTACAAAACATTTTGTTTCCCTGATTTCATATAAATACAAAAATTCTCTGAAGGAACAGTAGTAGGAACCAATGAAATATGGTGATCCAATCAATGCTGGAAGATTTATGACTTATTTATGGCTTTAACTAATGTTTTATAGAGGCCCTGTGTTCTTTGGCAGTGCACTTATTGGAAATAACACATAGATAGCAGAGCTTCAATGAAGCACACTTTCACTGCCAGGTAGCACTGACTTTCATTCCCCTCAAAGCTCCATGTTTGCATTTGTTTGAGTTTTTGCCCCACAGCTGAAAACTGTGGGTGCACCATCATAGTTGGTTTTTTGCTGATGGTTTATCCAGGTGAGTTTATGTCACTTTAGGATAACCAGGTTTTCCCTTCTCTGGAACCTAATCTTTACGAGTTGTGTGGTAAATCCAATAACCCCAGCTTCCCCTTGTAGGACACACAAATCTGATGTTTCCTAAAGCGTTCCCCAAGGCATAGAATGAGGCAGGGCAAATGGGGGTACTTGGAGTTTGTCAGGCACTTGGAGACATCTGGCTCTTCCATTGCCAACCTCCTGGCATCACAGCTGGAATGTGAGCACCCATCTCGGGGAGGACCACAGAGAGAAGACCAGGAGGCAATTGGAATTGGCTGAAAGGGACCAAGGGAGAAGGAAACAGCAATGGATCGTCCCTGATTTCCTAGCAATATGTGATTGTCCTTCCAAAACATTACAGACCATAGATGGCAATGAAAAGAAAATCCAGGAGCTCTGCATTCCCATTTTGCCAATTCATGCTTTGATTTTGTCTTGCTCTCTACTCATAAACAGAAAAAATTCAAGGAATAAATAAATTTTTATGGAGTAATGTAACCTGTCTTTTTCACATCTGAGTATAATAGTTGTAATGTAAATAAATGTAAAATCATTTGATGATGACATCCTTACTAGAATAAAACTAACACTCCAGAAACACAGAGGTGAAATGCAAAATATCCTACAGGACAGGAGTCAAGGAAGGGAGGAAAAAAACTAAATAAGAAATTTTTGTTTGTTATGAGAGGAAGAAACATAGTATTTGAAAATATATTATTCTGTTAAATTCACTTTTAAAAAATATTTTTCTTAAATGACTTTGAATGCTTAAAAGATTAGCCACAAAATACTAAAAATAAAAGCAAATTTAAATTTCAGTTGATTCATTAAACAGTTTCATTGTTCTCAGGATGGACATTACTGCAATGTTAAAATCCCTGCTTTTTACAAACTCATCAATTTCACAAGTTCCTACAAAAAAGGTGCAGCAGATTCCTCAGGTTCAACAAATCAAAAGATTTGCATCAAAAGGAAGCTCCAGAGTTGAGGACACCAAAAATATTTCCTCTTCTGACCTCCTCTAACTGAAGTGCAGAATCACACAAAAAGAAACACAGTCACCCACATAAGCAAATATCAGAATTACTGTGTCTGTGAAATTGGATATTAAGACTCTAAACTGCAGCTAGAAAAATTAGTGGCATTCACTGCAGAGCAGGTAAATTTGCTAAATGGAAATGATGGGAAATATGTCCTGCTGCTTCCAAATGACAGGAGGCAATCTCATATAAAGTGCACTACAACAATCTAGTTATGTGGTGACCAAGACATTGGTACTATGTATCTTAAAGAATGAGTCATCTCACCCAACACACAATGAATGAACTTGTGATGAAAGAGTTATGATAGCTTTAAGGAAGAATTAGGAATTTAGGAACATGTAAATTACCTGGGAATTGTTAGTACAAGAATAAATCTGTGAAAGTAAAAATATACTATTAATAGTATATTTTTCTCTCTAACCCATCTTCAGGTTTTGAGTCTGTATTTTTTATTAGGTTGATTTTGTTGTGGTGGTNCCAGGGAAAAAATCAGAAAGGACCTTCTAAAAAGGTGGTATAAATTACTTGTTTCCATTTCCTCCTCCCTGCTCTAAATAATTTCCAGCCTTTTGAACAATCTCCCCTCCTGTGTGAGCTATGCTTCTGTTATGACTCATCTGTTTTTCTCTTTTCCTCTTTTCCTCATCCATATCCTCTGTTGTTTTTCACAATATGAGCTTTGATCCTACTGAGAGGACTGGGAACTTGCACTCAGTTTCAAGGCAGTTAAGAAGAATGTTGATGATCTGAGCTAGAGCAGACATGGTAACAAAATCCAGAAATTATTTAAAATAAAAGAAGACCTGAGAAGAAAAGGGGGTGGAAAAACAGGTTAAACATAAGCCTTGAATAACTGCAAGAAATATTTATTGCCAAAATCTATAACATTTCTGTTTAGTTTTGTTGGTGAACCAATGTGAACCTCTCTCCCTTCTCCTTCCTTCCTCACTGCAAGTAGTTGTGAAAATCAATAACAGAGAGAGAGAGACAGAATCCAGTTTTAGTTATCATTTCCTCAATTCCTTCTGTTAGAATCTGTGCCAGTCTTCATGCTGGTTGATTGCTAGGGGAAATGGAGATGACAATCAGACAGAGAGCAGAAAGCAGTGTCAACTTAAGATTTGAGAACAGAGTGTTTAATTAAGATTTGGCACTGTTTTCCTTTGAATTTGTTTGGAATCAGAATTTTGTAAAAGATACCCTTCTTTAGGATAAAATAACTGAGGAGATAATGCTTATTTCTTGCTAATGTGTCTGTATTTGTATAAATTCATATTGGTATCTGAAAAGTCACAATACAAAAGCACAGTGTGAGAGGGCAATGAGACAGTCAAATGATACTTACCATGCTTGCTCTCAATTGAGTTGTTTCAGATATTAAGTTCACATTTTTTTCATTTATAATGATATCAAAGTGTCAGGAGTGATAAGAGTCACATGTACTGGGGTATGGATAAAGGCCCACTAAAGGACAAGCAGGGTTTGTCCTTTAAAATAAAAGAGGTAGAAATAAAATGAAACAAGCGTTGGATTGGCATGGTAATACTTTGGTTGAACTGAACCCTCAAGTTGTTTTGAGCTGATGTTGAAATTTTCATAATGTATTAGTGTGGGAGAAATTGTAACATCTTTCAAGGTCAGTGGCATTTTGCAATGTTTAACCAGTACCTATTGCCATTCTAGTAATTCCTTTCATGTCATCCTTCCTCTATGCCTCCCTAGTGCTTGTGTCCCCCAGTTCCATGCATGGATAAAGTTCTCACCCTGCATTTGCATGTGTTGTGACAGTTACAACTACCTCTGTAGTGCTGACCATTCCAAAATTACCCTTGCCATTGTAGCCTCTGAATTCTGTCACTGTAATTCACTCAATGTGGGATTACTCTTGAAGGCCATTCAGAAGCCACAGCTGTTGTGCTATGCAGAGGCCAGGTTGCTTGGTGATGATAGCTATAGAGAGAATGTGAAACTTCATTGGTTTCAGATCTGCTTTCAGGATGTTGCTGTGGTCTATAAATAGCTTCTAGGTTTGAGTATGTATTGTCTGAGAACCTCTACTCCCCCTGTACACTGCTGTCACAATCAAGGACAGCTGCTCATCAGGACATACTTTCATGCAGCTCTCCTTTATCAGAGAACACACAGAACTTTGAACACCTTCATTTTACACAGGTACAACCATATATGTTCCCTAAAAGGTAATTCCAAGTTTTATTAATGTAAGTTCTAATTATTGGTTGTGCTTATAGGAATTATTAAGCTCATTGTTGGTTTTGGTTTTCTTTTTTAAGAAACCTGTGTTTGTTGAACTACATCCTAGTGGAGTTTGTATTCAAGTATTATAAAGTATAAGCTTGTCAATGCTTATAATCAGGGAAACCTATGTTAGTACTGCTAATCTTTATGAGTTTTGCTATGCTATTTAAAACAGTGTGTTCTTAGACTTACCAACAAGACCAAAAGGAAGCAGCAGTTAGTGATGCAGACAGATTGCTCTATAGATATTAGATTTGGCAATACATTTTTGCATCCATGGATTATACTGCTAATTAAAAATTAAAAGTCCTCAGAACCTTAATATGGTCAGGCAAGTCTCCAAATTTCAAATCACATGTGGGTATTGATTTCAAGTTTCAAACTAGTCCATGTTTTGATACTAATTTAGTAACTATTATACTTGAAAAACAACAAATTGGGTAGAAGTACCCCTAGAGTCCTAGTCTGCTTATTTAACTAGGCACTCTTGCATTCCTGCCAAATCTGGTTTTCATGAAAGCCAATTTATTTGTTCATTATGTGACATTTGAAACCATTCAAGCAATTGTGGGATGGGATTAAAGTCTCTGCTGAAATGTTTCACTGATTGGAATATTTTGGCCATTTTTGAAGGCAATGTGAGATATGGTGATAGGGTGTGAAAATGCCCTGAAGTATTAAAGCCACATTATTGATAACATTGGAATTTACTTCTGTTGGCACATTATAGCAATTTTTTTTTTTTCAGGAATGGCTCTGGCTTATTTAGAACCAGTGGATCTGGAAGACTGAAATTTAAGCCATTTTCAAAAGAAAATTATCTGATAACATTAGCTCTGTTCCCTTGCCAAACAACATTCCATTAACTAGCTGAAATGGGACTTAATAACAATCACGTAAACCAATTAGTCTCAATTTATAACTCCATTAGGGGTGTTATTCATCACCACATGGCTTTATGGAACTGTGGTTCCTTCTGACATTAGCAGATTAAATAACAAATACGGCCTTGGGTGCTAAACAATAATGTAAATGCAAATTGCCTAAGATCTATGTCTCTGAAAACAGATAATTTTGAAATCTCATACTTCTTAGACATTCAAAAGTCATATTCTAAACTTTAAAAACAAAATATATCTGTGTCTAAAAGTATAGACAACAGCTGGATTCATAGTTTCATATTTAAAATCAGAGGGTTACCAAAAAAAAAAATCTGAATGTTGTCTAAATCACAGGCCATTCACTCAGCTACCAATATACTGACCCTAACAACAGTGATAAGAAGAAAACTCACATCTTCAGTAGAATAATTTTGGTTGTGTGCATAGAGACTGTTGCTACCATTAGCCCTGGCAATTGATTAATCTTATTCTGGGATGTTCCTACTTAATTAGTCATGGTTCTTTTCACACTAGAAGGTACAATAAAACTCTTTACAGATACCTGCCAAATTAGGTTCAGAACCTGTTCCTGTCTTGATCTAGTGGTCAATTTGATTCTGATTCATTTAAATTTTACTAAAAAACCTGTAAAGAAATTGTCAAAATACTTCTGACTGAAAATGTTTTAAAAACAAATGTTGTGTATACTGTATCACTTTTGGTGTTTTAGAGAAGATGTAAAGGACTACAAAGTTATTTATTTTGCTTTTGGAATAGTTATTTTTATTCCAAAAAGTATCCAAAATTTCACATTTTTTTCAGTTTAATTTATTAACATGAGGATTTTTTTCACTTGAAACATTCATATAGAGATCTGTTTGGAAAATGCTTTTAAATTTTGATGTATTTTTAAAATCTGGTGCTTTTTTCTTCTAAAACCATCAGATTTTCATAAAACTGATCATATAATAGTGACATATTACTAAAGAGTTTGGAGTCCAGATTTTTATGTAGGCTTAGACCATTTCTTCAAAATGTTTCATCATTTAAAAAATATTGTTTCCTGAGTTTTAAAGTATTAATGGCAATAAATTAGAATTTAATCACTGTAAGCTACTCTACCCAAAGTTTATTGATGACAACTATGAGATAAATGGAAAATTTCTAAACGTAATTGCATGTGAAGTTACATATATGATGTTCTGAAGTGATGGATTCATGTGGAATAAATGAAAGCTGTGGACATTTTTTACTATTTTCCAGTGGGAATGTAGGTATACATTTTATAGATTTTTAAGATATCGGGATTAAACCTAATTCCACCAATAAATATTATGTATGCAAGCAAACTGTCTTAGATGAAGAAAAGAGAAACTAAGAACAAGAACAGTGAATACTGATGATCTGAAAAAGCCAAAGTAAAGATCAGCTTTTTAATACAACATTCTATGTATTAGAGTGACATATGCAAAAAACAGTTTAAAGCTTGTGAGCTTTCTTTAAACTTGACACAAACAGGCTTTAAGAGAATTTTACCTTTGCTGGTACAAAGTAGTAAACATTTCTTTCACTTATTCCCACAAGATGTCCAAAATGTCTTGTGGTAATTGTCTTTCTACTTTGTTTTTTATTTTTCCAAATGGCAGTCCTCTAATAGAGACAAAAAAATCCATTTTTAAGAGATGTAAGAAGCTGTATTAATCTAAAACAGTACATATGAGAAAGAATGTCATCAGGAGCTCTAATTTTATGTAGTGTTATGTGAGAGCAGTCTCATTTGGTTTAGCTCATAGTTGACTTGAAGGGAATGAAAATTAAATGACAATATTTTTCAATAAATATTGTAGGATATTCAGGCAAGAACAAAGAGCACAGCCAGCATGGCTGAAGCAAGAGGAGAATATGAGGGCAGGATGGAAAGGGTGGACACAGACAGCTGAATCATTAGGGTGCTGGAGAGACTCCCCATAGCTCTGTTTCTCATACACACTTTTCAAGAGGACATCACATCTTGTCCACAAAAAAAAATCTAGGTACAACATGTGTGACCACCAACTAGAAAATTCTTTCAGATACATCAGTACTAGTGTCTCTTTCAAATTTTGCACACAGTTGCACAAAAAGTGTAAATCTAGAAACTGTCATTTTTAAAACGTCCAGCTATATAGAGAGAGATCATAGACAACCCCACACATTTCTCTGTACACTAGTTAATGCTTCAGCAATGCACAAAATACCTAAAATATCTTGAGCTGAATAACCTGTATCTTCATATGGTTTTATACCTTGTAACTAAAGCTATTTTAAGTCTACTAGCCAGAGGTAAAATTACAGTGACAAGTTAATGCCTGGTGGATTCAAAGCGTGTTGGATGCAAGTGTGAATGATATTTCCTTTAACTAAGGCATGCCAAGATAGCTTTTTTGTCTTTTTTCCTCCTTTGCATTGTATGTTTTCCCTTGAATACTGAATTTCATTTTCACATTAGTATTTAGGAACAATTTGAGATAATCTTCCCAAGTAGTGCCATTTACAGCTATGAAATAGATTAATGTGTTAATTTCAGGTTTTGTTTTATTGTGTGAAGATTAGTTGTCTAGATGGAGGATAATTTCTTTGCACTGTTTTCTGTTCTTTTTTGTCTTCACCAAAAGTCTAATCAAGGATTTTAAAGTATAAGGATAATTTCCATGTTGGCCTAACCTCACCTTTAACTATAATTACCTCAAAATGAGAAAAATCTGCCAGTGAATGACTTAAAATTTGACTGATATTTTTTATTGCTATTTTCATTTCTGCAGTAGTTTCATACTACATACATCTACTTTTAGCATCCATTTGATCATGCTGCACAATCAGCAGCAATAATTTATAAAATTCTATAGTATTTCTGTTATAAAATATTGAACTCTTTTTCTCTTCCCTGTTTCTAAATAGCTTTCTAGCAGAAGTGAAATGTGAAGATCTTCCCAAAGAGCTATGCTTTCCGGTTTCCTCTGCTACATAAATATACATTTATTTATGACTGAACATGTCATCTTTCAAGACAGAAATTTTGTCTTGACTTAGAGAGTATCTGTTTGTCTATAATCTCCATGCATTTCAATGCATAACACAGACAAGGCTAAGATACTCACATGTCTAGAGTACCAAGATATGCTGGATCTATTCTATGTGTCAGTGAAGTTTAACATTTGGTATCTGTGATATTCTCTGTGTGACAGCTCATCCTTTGTCTCTAATACCTTACATAGTACTGAAACACCTTTCCAAGCAGCTCTACTTCCAGGAGATGCACAACAGTCAGAAAGAGCTTTCAGGAGAAAGTTCCTCTGGAAGAGTCTGGGTCAGCTTTCTTTTTAGCAAGTAGACTTAGGAGAAAACCAGACTTCAGGGAGAATAATATTCTTTAAGGGCTTGATAATGGAAAATAAATTAAGATATTGATTATTAACTATTTCATTTTAGTTGAGGTCTGATAACTCTTTCAACAGGACTGACTGTAAACTGTTCCGTGGAAGATACCCTCAACTTGAACTGGTTTGTGCAGTGTTTCTGCAGATTTCCCTCTTTCTAGTCTCTAGCTATAATTCATCAATCTCTTAGATGGACTGAGATGCAGTCAGCTACTCTTCTGCCACTAATGTAATTTATATGAAATAGTTGGCTTTGACATTTAGAAGTGTGGGAAACTGATAAAGAAATTGAAGGAACGCATTAATAGTACTTAAACTCCTTGCATGCCCTCTAACAGTTTTCTTGTAGACACTAAATGTTTTTGGTACAAGTCTGGCTTTCCATCGGGTGTAAACGAAAACCACAATTTCACTGTCCCACCTATCAAAATGCACGAGAACTTAATTCTCTGAACAGAGTCACTGTAGAGGAGTAAAACATAGGCTTTTATCCTCTTTCAAAGTCACTATGTGTTGAGATGTGACAATGACCTCACAGCTCGAGATGGTTTAGGTGGTACTCTCCAGTTTAGTGTTCCCACTGAGACTCTACAAACCATGTGCTGCTTTCTCACTCCGCCTCCCCCGCAGCAGACTGGAGAAGAGAATTTGAGGCACAAAAAGTGAAGGTCATGGATTAAGATAAGAAGAATTTACTGGAAACAGAAATAAGAAAATGAACAGTAACAGCAACAATATTCATTAAAGAGTGTAAAAAAAGACAGAGTGATTCACATGCAAAATGCTGTGGAGCTTGACCTGACCCCATCCAGCTGCAGACACTTTACACTAACTGCTCCCTCCAGCTCCGAACCTTGTTTACCCAACCCCTCCCTCCAACACGTTTGCTCAACTGGAAGGAGCCCCTTTTTCCCAAAAGAGACTCCTTTCCCCCTGCCCCTGGAATTGAGGTGAGCTTGTACAGAAAACCTCCAGGTCCTAGCCATGCCCCCTTCTAGACTTCTGCAAAAATTAACTCACTCCTGGGCAGAATCAGGACACAGCTTTATAAAAATAGCTATTACTTCACAAGACTCTATCATTATAGCTAATAAATAGCTGGATGTAGCGGTCTAATTGCTATAAAATTAAAATATATTTAAACAATGCAAAATTATTCTTCTATTTGGGCTGGGCAAGTGTCTTAAAATTAATGGGCAAATACCAGACACAGGAAGTATCCAAAATTAATGCATTCTCAAATTAAGATTATGCTATTTCTTAGGACACACTTAGTTGGTTATTATCAGCTCCATCATTCTCTCTTGTGCTCACTTGGGAATGATCAACCCTTTCCTTTCTCAGGCAAATTAGATATATTCCTCTCTATACTGCAATGTTATATTCATGAGATAATGGGACAGCTCAATAGAAACCTGTGCTAACTTCAATGCATCATCTAAATCTCATTTTTAAGAACAAAGTAGTACTAATAAGACATAATGACATTCTTTCTCAGATTTATGGTTCAACTCTGCACTTGGAGAGAAAGGATGCCTTTATCCTCAATCTATTTCTTGTCTTCTGGGGAACAAATATTCCATCCTACCTCTTCAACTCCCTGTCAGATCATATGCAGTTTTCATTTTAGACTATGATGAATTGATGCAATAGTTTCAATTCTGTGTAAACATCTTTCCTCTGAATGTGACCATAAGAAATAATCTAGCAATATCATTCATATTATAATTCAAATCTGAAGTATTCACTTTCTTTTTGACTACTTTCTGCAATATTAATGTTAAGGAATAATTAACACTCTTTTGAAGTAACATACACTGGCCACTTTAATATGTTTCCTGGACTATGTTAAGAAAAGCTTAGGCAGTTCTGGTAAATCACCCCTTATTGCAATTGATAATAGCTCAAGCTGAATAAACTGCAACCAAGATATTTTTCTGATTTTATCTAAGCTATATATAGGAATAATGATATGCTTAAGGTGAAAACTGTAGTTTGCTCATTTCATTTGATCCCCAGCTGAATGACATCAATTAAAAGCCTCTTTTCCCTTATATTATGTTTTGGAGCAAGCCTAATGACATTAATTGAGATACCCATTTCCCTTATATTATGCTTTGGAGCAAGTCTTAAATTATAAAAATGTACTTACTCCAGTTTTAATTTGACAATATTGACATAAAAATTAGACCTAGCATATTAGCAAGCATTCTGCAGTTCTGGGTCACAGAAATGGGTGGGCACAAGTCAGCCTTTCATTACCACTGCCCAAAAGGTAAGTAGTCTATTCATTATAACTTTTCCCAGGACAAGCAACAAAATAAAAACACTTTATTAAGGTGAGAAATATTAATTTTTTTTACAGATGAATAGGAGAAGGTCAAATAATAGAATGGATTTTAATTTGGTTGGATAGTTACACTGGATCATGAATGCAAACTGCATTGTTTACTGTTAACACACTTGTCACTCAGTTTTAATTGCTTTGCAGCTATGAATGGTCTGAAATTTGCATTTATTATAATTTTAATTTCATATGATGTTACAAAAATGTTTCCATGTCTTATTATGGGAAAGATTATGGCAACATTTTTCTTTATAATAGCTACAATTTTAATTCCTACTGAAATGGGTGCTTTTGTGCTGGGATGTCTCATTTCCTGCATGAGAGAGAGAGTGAGTGCATAGCTACCTCCTCCCAGCTTCATGCACTTTTATACTCTCTGTCCTGCCACAACATAGGGTCTTTGGATCTTGTCTGGTCTTCAGTAATTGCTTCTCCCTGGCAGAAGGAAGGACCTTGTTTCACACACCAATGAGCAGCCTTCTTTAAGCTGCCTGAACCCAATGTTCCAGTCAGGAGTTGCAGCTTCAGAAGTTGCCACTTTACAAGTAGAAGATGTGCAATTTGCACTTGTTCCATGTCTTTTTACCCAACAATGTGAAATTGCTAGAACAGGCTCAATTTGAAACAGCCCCTAAAGGAAAAGAGAGGATGCTCTTGTGGCTCTTGATACATAGAATGGCAAAAAAATCCTTTTTTCTTCTCTCCTCTGCCCATATCAGAATCCTGAGGAAGACATGGACAAGGAAACAACATGTCTGGGGTTCAGTTGTAGGATGACAGAGTTTTATGTGAGTCCAGCAGGTTGTGGAAATAGTTACAGAATAATTCATTACCTATACTGTACAGGATGTTTGTTTGCATAGCAGTTAAATTAATTAAGTTATGTCCTAAACTCATGTTTTGAACCTTAGCCTTCTTCCTGTGCATCTAGGACAATGAGGCACCTTGTGAAGCAATACATTGGTGTCTGGCTTGACCCATGGGTTGAATTTTAAATTTGGAAAAACTAGTTGTCAAAAATAGCTTGTCTGCAAAACATGTTTGTTTCTACAGTTAGTTATGTTCAGACAATAAAGCAAGGGTGGAATGACAAACAGGAATGTCTCCTTATTTTTGCAGTGAATATTCTCTGGTTCCTCTAAACCAGCCTTTGCTCAGACCCACCAGAGACAGCAGAATTGAAGTGCACAGACTGCCTTGGAAGATATTTTTCTGGGCTCTTGGAAATTTGCCACCTAAGACCTGTGGGTCTAAATGTAAATTAAGTGGTAACCAAGGCTGAGAAATTGAGTCAAGGTTGAATACTATCTAAAGGTGACAGCAATAAAGACACTTCTTTCTTATCTAGTTTATTCTGATAAATTCTGTGAAAATATTAGTACGCACTTTCACAGACACTAGTTGGATGCGGTTCCATTTCTTGGCTCTAAAACTGCTAGAAATAGAAAGGAATAGTTTAATTTTTCTGCTAAATGTAACTCAAACATAAAAATCAGACAACATCTAGCTACAGTGTTTTGGGCTACTCAAACTGTTGGGTCATTCTGACTTGCTGTATCTAGATTCCCTTGGTGGGAAAAATAAAAACAAAATCCCAAAAGATGGTGTTAAGGTGTGACTTAATCCTTATTTAGATGATTTTTTTTTGTGCTCAGTGAATTTCTCACAGTTTTTATCCTCTAATAAGATGCTTAAAGAATTTTCCCATATAATTTACTTTATTTAGAAATGAGTGCCTTAAATCCCAGAAGTCTAGATCTCATTAAAAAAAATACTCACCCACTGTTGTTGGCTGTTGAATGACAAGACTGAGCATATTGTTCATAGAAGGTGGTCATACTTTGCTCTCTTATTAGTTTCAGTTTTATCTTTTTAATTTCCTGTATGTGCAACAAAAGTCAGAGGATTTGGCGAATGCCGATAAAAAGGATTAAATCCTCAGTGGCTGTTGGAGACACTGCAGTTACAAAAACTGCAGCGCACACACTCACTCTCACTGACAGCACTAATATTTCACATCCTTTTTTGGGATGAATCTGTGTGATCTACTCAATGGGTGTTGCTGAAACTCAAGTACCAACATCTTTACAAACCTTTACCTGGCTTGATCAGTAAAGGTGAAAGTATAGTAACCAAACCCTGCATTTATCTTGTAAGGATTTTAAGACTGTGTTCAACTTAGTTTTGCCATAAGTGTTGTAGTCACCTTATTACTTTAATCAGAAACTCATAGTATAAGAACCACACAAAACACTTTCAGAATGATGATGCTGCCTTTTTTTTTCTTTTTTTATTTCTTTTTTTTTTTTAGTTCAGAGTGCTATCTTGTGATGTCGTTTGTTTACATAGCTACACCTGGCAAAGTCAATCTGTAGGCATTTCATTCTGTTATGAGTTGCAGTACAGACAATCAAAACTAAAGGTGATAAAACAAGCCACATCTGTTGGGACTCATTCAAAATAAATTTATTTTACAGATAATTATTTATTGATTTCAAACAAGCTTTGGTAAAACTAAATATTTATCTTTAAAAAAATTAGAAGATGACAAAAAAGTGAAAAAGATTTTGTTTAGGAAGGTCAAAAAAGTGATCTACCTAACTTACAATATGAAGTAAACACATGTCTATTCTTATTTGGTTGTCTGCAATGCATATAGTACAATTATATTATAACCCTTCCCATGCTGTCTTTATTGAAAGTTTATGATCTTGTATGATACTGCTGCAGTTTTCAGTCCAGTCTTTCAGGACTTGGACTCATTCGTTGTGCCATATAAATGATTTTTGTATTTATAGCAAAGAGTTAAAATAGAATACAGAAAAACTGTGATGGATTATCCTAGCATAGTGATAAAATATGGAAAAAAAATTAAAAAGTTGAACAAGAAAAAAAAAGAAAGGAAAACAAATGAAGGAAAAAAAAGCACAAAAAAGAAACAAAAAAATGAAGAAGAAGAAGAAGTTTTATCTGCAAAGTAATGATCCATGTAAAATTAATTTTATAATTATTTGCCCAATATCTGAGGTTTTTTTGGTTTGTTTTTTTAAAACCAATGCTTTAAATTTAATTGTAAAGTATAATGCCCGTGTAAATATTCTTAATCAAGCACTGGATCTTGGCCTCTCCTCAGCCACTTAGAAACAGCTTAACTAAACTTCCTCCTTGGTTTACTTAGGTAGAACTAAACATCGTATCTATTTCCCAGGGACATGGGTGACGGAAGATGCCAGGCAGGCAGGAGCTGTAACCACACTCCACTGGGGCTGTCTGGTTACTGGCCAGATACAGGAGTGCTGTGCTGCTGGGGCAGCAGGGGTGCTGCCTTTTTGTGTTTTATCAGCAGCAAGCACAGTCAGATTCCCCTCAGATCTGTTAGTGATATTTCTTCATACATTAAACATGCTTAAGCAGTGTAAAATGCTAAAGCTAAACAACAACTGGTTGAAAATAAATTCTGTGATTGGAAAACCTGAAAAGCTTTTCATTTTGGTTGTGCAAATTGTCTTAAATATTTGCAATAAATCCAGATCTATAATCAACTTGACATTCAGGCTAGGGCAAGATAAACACTTGTGAAGGTCTAAGCGAGCTGTGAAGGTATTTATCATTTTAAAATCAAAGCTGTATGGCCATTTAATTTTGTGTTGTTTTGACTCAAAACTAAGTGGAGCTTACTAAGTATTAGAGAATTTGAAAAACCCACCAAATCAAGGATATAAGTTGTATATGAATGCTTTTGAAAATAACTAATTCCATTAATTCTGAAACCAATCCATGTCTAAAAGGATTCGGCACAGAAAGAGCTATACCTCCAATTGCCTTAAATGCAGCAAATACAAAAATCTGCCTAATCTCTTGCTTGAAGGCACACCTTTAATTGACTGTATTCTTCCACTTTGTCATTAGGGAAATATAAATATTATCCTAATCAAATTATCATGCTGGTCTCTTACGCTCCTCCTAGATTCATACTTCACATACCATAATATAGATTTATACAGCACTTTTCTTGATTACAATTTTCCCAATCTAAGATATTCATCACTCTGCTTATGATGTAAACACCAGAATTGGAACCAAATGTATTTATTTTCATTGTACATAGAAATATATACAATACTCCTCAGAAAAGGGGTATTTGAAATTCTAAACAATTTGTCTCAATAAACCACTGTTAAATCTACATTCACATATAAAATGCAGCAGTTAATGTTAATTGGGCAGTTTTCCTTATCTCTTCCGTAAACCAATCCTCCCTCCAGGGAGACATCTGCTGTTAATGGGCCATTGACTGTCACTGCATGACTGATAAAAATTACAGCATCCCATTGTGAGATGCTCCGCCCAGAGGGAGGAGCCAAGCATTCCTACCTGGATATAATCTGAGTTTCAGGACAGCAGAACAGCCTTTCCCCTGGATTCCCAGAGCAGCAGCTGCCTCTTCCACTGTATCTTCAGAGGAAGACTACACCCTTCTACAGGATCACTGCTCCAACAGAACCACATCTGCCACTCCAGGAGGACTGCAGCCACCATTGTAACTGGACTGCTGCCAACACCCTGACCGGCAGGTTGTATTCTGACTCTGTCAGTGTTGTTTTGCTTTACTGCATTGTTTACTTTATTTTATTTTCTTCCCTAATAAAGAATTGTTATTCCTGCTCCCATATCTTTGCCTGAGAGCCCCCTTAATTTCAAATTTATAACAATTCAGGGGAGGCTTCTGCCTTTCTAGGCACACACCTGTCTTTCCAAACTGAGACGCATTTGTTGCATTACGTTTCTGTTAATGTGTAACAGCAAAGTCACTCACTATAAATTTCCTGTCCTAAAGAGAGTGCACAGCATAAAAGTATCCAAGAATGTAGGGAAGGAGTACCAAGAGGTGTGTGAGGTCAAGGCTTTCCATACAGTGCAGCAGCTTGCAGAATTAAATTAAGGCAACTCTTTAATGAATGGTGCAATGTAGACATATTTGACAAATGTATCTACATGCTTCTTTGAATTGCACGTTGTTTATTCCTGTCCTGGTATGTTTAAATGCTGGTATAAATGACTTTACTAACACAATTATTTCTAATACTGAACCAGCATGACAACCAACATCAAAAGACATTATTACACCTGGGAAAGGAAGTGTGTGTGAACTGTTGAGAATCATCTTAGCACAGTACGCAATGAGTATGTGAGAAGGAAAAAATGTAAATACTCCAAAAAATGACAGTAAATAGTAAGGATGCTGAGGGTGAAGTAGTGTCTTCACATGGTAAGATTAAGGCTAATTTAACTGCTCATAGAGGGCTCAATTATTAAATCACTGAACCTCTAGGACGTAAACTACCATATTCATGCAAATGCAAATTCTGGAAACCAAAACTCAACCCAAACCCAGAAAATCTTTGAAAAATAAAAGGCAGTGTTGGGCAATTAATTTACCAGAATTCAGGCATTCCCTGTTTCTATTTTTATTCCGAGAGGATAAGTGACACACATCAGGAATATTTAATAGGAAGAAACCTTCAGGAATTTATATGATCAGATAAAAACGGTGACCTGAAAAATGTTATCTGGAAACATTCTTAGTCAGAGGACATCCATACCACAGAGCAGCTATGACAATACGTGCATGACAGCTTGGAATACCCAGACTTTTGCTGATATTCACACTGTAAAATAAGGCAGGAAGGATTCAGAGTCAGCCTTGTTCTCATCATCCCTGAAGCATCAGCCTATTTAACAAAACAGTTGTTACTTTACTGTTCCCATACCATTTTCTCGTATTTGACAAAGCCTCACTCTAAATATTTGCAAAAAATTGCTCAAGGATTTGTTAATGGCTCATCACCTTTTACTGAAGGCTTACATAAAAAAATAACCTTGTTGATTAACAAGGTCCCCACATCCCTTAAGCGTGCCACATCCCTTAATCCTGCACATTACCCCATTATCTCTGAGGCCTCCTATGGAAAATTAAAATGTTGTAAAAGTATCTCTTGGTACTTTCTCTGGATTTTTCTCATTCATTTTTAAAAGTCTTGTATTCTACCTGCTGTAACTTAGATTCCTACTCACTTGTACCTGTCCTTTTTCTCATTCTGTTCCTCACCACTCAACTTTCTGGATTTTTCTTTTTTTATTTCTTCTTTAATATTATTTTATTAATTGCTATATTGTACTAACTTTCAGTGTGTAAGTGTAGTTGAGGGGTTTGAATTCTGTATTAATTGTTAGTAACATTCCTAGGAAACACGATCTATATGTCATTGAGGTTTTTTTTCTCCAAAGATATCAGCTAGGCTACAAACAATTGCAAAATCATTCTGATGTATTAGCCTCAGGTTTTTGGAACGTCAGACTGTTCTCTTTTCTACATTATATTGTCTACTGCTTTAATGAATGCTAAATTTTTCAATAAGTAGATTAATAAAACTGGTGGATAGGGAAAGGTGTTCATGAACCTATGTAACAAGATATTGTCAAATAACTGGTCTTGTTGAGTCTTTTCATGCCACCCACCCACAGAATGGAAAATCTGTGAACATCCTGGGGGACAAATAAACCAACAAATTCAGAAACACAAAAGGAGAAGAAGAATGAAAACATTTGGTCACAGCTAAATACAAGATCCTGCTAGAGGGATGAATGGCAGGTAGTTAGGATGTCTTCCCAGAAAGCAGCTGCACAGTCTATAGTTACTGCATGAGGAGGGGCAAACAAAAAAAAAAAATTTGACTTTCAGTACATGCAAGCTTTAGTAGTAGTAGAACTCAGGACCCTAAAGGAAGATCAGGTTTCACAGATTTTTTTTCAATGAAACGCATCTGATTCTCTATGAGGAATTGAAAATCTGGCTCCCCAAATACAAGGATTTTCATTTACACTCGTCTAGCTACCCTGTGTTTTTATTGTTCACTGACAGTGACCAGGGAATAGCAATCCCATCTGGATATAATAAGAAATTACTTGACATTTCCTCACATTCAAGATTTTTGGTTGGGTTGTGTTTTTTTGGTTTTTTGTTTTTTTTTTTTTCATTTTTCATGAACTACAAGATTTTGGCAGGGACTGTGTCAGAAGTACCGCAAAATACATTGGTTCCCACAGTATTGCCAGGCTGGTTTTCAAGCCAGATTGGTTTGGCTGAATTCAACTTTTGTCTGACTGTTCTAATTTGCAGATGAATATTGTGAATGAAGGAGCACTGATTAAATTCCTTTATCCATCCGTCTGTGCAACAGTTTCACCCATCCTATGTGGCACTGGGTTTCTTGATAAAGATACTAGAAAAGATAAGACAAGTAGAGCTGATGTAAGAGATGGGTATTATTTACCTGTTTGAACCTGAATTTGCAAAATGATATTGAGATAAATGCCTTGGATTACACAGTCCAGCAGGAATACATAGGGAGAGCAATAACTTTTCTAAGCTGTAGCTCTCTTGCAGACACATGAGAATACATAAATTATAAGTATGATGATGTTCTGTGCACTATATGTAGGCAGCTGGAACTAGGATGATAAACTACAGTCTTGGCTTTTCCATTACATATTAACATTATGACTCCATGCTCAACAACAAAAGCTGTATGCTTTTTCCTCCACATTAAGCTGGAATGAAGACTTTAATCACACTTTCATGAAATGTGCCTGAGATGGCAAGGTTTTTACTGCTAGGTGCAATAGATTTGCTGCCGTAGCAAATTTCAGTTTGTAGATGCAATGACTAGGAAGTAATCAGTGGGACCTTGCATGCACTTTGCATTCTACCTACATGAGCAAAGACTGCAGTGCAACTAGGAGAAAAAACCTGGCCTGATACTTGCTGTCAGTTGCCATGGTTAAAGCTTCCAATTCAACAAAGCAAATACTTTTCCAAGCCACACTCTGAGCCAGTGCATTTGGCTTTCCAGACGCTGGTTGCAGGGAAGTTTATGCACTGTGAAAGTGTGTAATGGGAATACCCAAAGTGCTATGAAAGCTGCCAGGTGGGGACAAACTGGAGCACATGTGGAGTGCTGAGTCTCAGGGAAGGAAACCTGTTTCCTACTAGGTGGCTGCTGAACATCTGCTCAGACAGATGCGTCATGCCCTTCAAGTGACCATTATGGAATTTTCAAATTCTAAAACTGAATCTGCATCACACTGGCCAAAATATCCCCTTTTCCCTGGGCCTTGAACCATTCTGCATGTTCCTGTAATAGCAGCCTCAGTTATCACTGTTTTCACCTCCAGGTTAATCTTCACCTCCAGGTTAGCCATGCTGGCCATTGTACGAAATGAATTTGAGGTAACCCAATTTCAATCATATTTTCAGCCTGGGCACTCTTTCTTTACTACCACTTGGAGTTTTCCAAATTGCAGATAGGAAAGAATCACGGGGTGCATTTGCAGTGCTTACATAAATGTCCATTGTGGTTCTATTTTGGTGTGTTCACTTCAGTCATGAGAAAATTGAAAAAAAGAAACAAAAATGAGTGCACAGTCAAATAATAAACAAATTCATTTTTTAACAAAAAAAGGTAAATACCAAAAATGTCAGCAATAAAGCAGAGTAAATCTTCTAATGTGTTTCTGTGGTTCAGACAGGAGATGGGGAGTTGTTCTTGGCACTGTTGTATTTTTTCTGAGAATTTGGTTGGGAAACTTATATCTCAACTATGCATTTAAGTCACAGCACATTGTAGAGAGTGCAGAGGCGGGTCATTTTTTCAGTTTCAATCCCTGGATTAAAGCAACCACATAAACTGAATTTATGAGGTCAGTTCCAATTTTTTTCCTCATATCTTAGTGTCCCAGGAATGTCTGAAAACATCTTGTTTTTCATTTCATCAGTGAAAACATTTGGGTTTTGCTTAAAAACCAAACCATTTAATTAAGACTTTTGCTACTTTGGGTGTTTTCTTTGACCAAGATTATCCAAAAAAAAGACTAGTGATTTCAGATTTTTTTATAGGGTCTTTTTTTCTTCTCTTCCAAAGCACATTTAGGTCTCTCTAAAAGATTTCAACTGGGAAACCAAAGATCATTAGCCAGTTTTTAAGATCTTAGCATCATTTTTGCCAAGCACAATCAGCTCTGAGGAGTAAGTATGTAAGGCAGTCAACACTTACTGTTCTGGGTGGAAAAAAATCAAAAAGTCTCTCAAATCTGTGGTTTGTTTTGGTTCTGTTCAGTTTTTAACTCAGAAAATGAATGCAGGCATAATGTACTTATTCATTGCATCCTAAAAAACTCATTGCTCTTATTTTGACTGCCATCTATTTTTTATTTCATTGGTGTGAAGAAGCCCTAATCAGGAATCAGCATGAGATATAACAGGTGGCTACTAACAGATGGGGAAAGTTTGAAGTAACAGCAAGACAATTGAGCTTGATGAAGTAAGCCTCAGTCTCAGTACAGCCCTTGATACCTAGAAATACAGTAAGTTGCCAGTCCTCCTCTTGCTAAAATAACAAATGTCTTCTAACTATTCAGGACACCACTCAGAATATGTTGAGCAAGTCCTCAAGGCTAAAATGTTTTAAAGAAACTGGCAATTAATAGAAAGTAAAGAATCTGCCAATGTGATTTCCTGATATGCCCTACAGTAAGGATTGGCCTCACTTTCCTCTCCTTGTAAGCATCTGTACAGCACACACAAGCTAGCTGAGGTGCTCACACATTTGTGGAATTTATTGTAGCTTAACCAGTTACAGCATTTTGGCTGAGCCACGGGAATGGCACATTTGCAGTGTTTTTACCAGGAGCAAAGGCAGGACTATATGACTTCTTGTAATTTTTTTTCCTAAACCATTTTAGTTATTTGATAGTTGTTCTTGGGTGATGGAGCAAACACAGGGGCTTCCAAGGCTACTTAACTCATAGCAATTTTGTAAACAAGTAGAAAATTATTAATTAATTTTAAATCTTAGTTCAAATTAGTTCAGGAAAGATTGGTTCAGTGTTCCTGTATACTTTTTTTTTTTTTTTTAAATAGAAAAACATCAGCTGTTAACTTGCTTATCTCATCCTACTCATCTTAGCCTGCTTTTTCTCATCCTACTCTGAGCCTCTTCTACCTAAACCCCTGCTTGCAATGTATGAACAAGGTCAGTCTCTTTCTTCTCTGCTTGATGCGTGGTTTTGGTGACTCTAATAGAAGAAAAAACTCATAAAAAGAAGAAAGGAGAATGGGTAAAATTAAAGTAGATCAGAGAGAAGGCCTCAATAAGAGATCTGCTTCTGGGTAAGGGAAAGCAAGTATTTCCAAGGGAACAAAGTGAAATTAGAAAGATCATTTAAAAATTATTACCAGTGATACATATATTGTCAGCTGAGAAAAATGTCTTTTTTAATCAGTGACTTTTACTGTAAGTAAATTTCCAGGCTCAGTAAACATATAGCAATAAACAACATCCATTTTCCAAGGTCTTCTGAAATTTGACAAGTGTAGTTTAAATGCTGTTATAGCACTTTAGAGAAAACCTGAGAATTAATGCCAAGTCTTAAGGTCAGATCTGGAGTTTCTGTGGGAATTCATCTATGTAAAAATGACTGAAAATGCTGAAGTACACAGCAAGATGCTTTAATTATTGGATTTTTTGTTTGCAGATGTTCATTTTGCCTGTCATTCCTCTACTCATGAACTACTTGGAAGTCTTAAATCATGTTATGTAGTGTTTTTCTCTTCTAAAAGAGGAGTAGCAGTAGACTGGTGGTAAGTTCCCTTATATTTACAACAGTAGTTTGGATGTCAGGCACAGCACCAAATGTCAAACTGTGGAAGATATTTTTGCAGCAGCATCTGGCTCTTCACAGGTTTCCAGATGCTGCTGCATTGGTGGTTTTGGAGTTGTTTCTGGGTCATTTATTTTGGGACATGGGTTGTCTGACTGTTTTGTCCTCTCAGAAATTGTTTTCTTTTGATTTAAGCTATAATACTTGAGATTTAGATGTACAGTTCCATATATAATTGTTTTATAATATAAAAACACTTAAGGAGGTACGCAGAGCAAAGTAGTATACATAACTCATGCAGATTCTTTTTTGTGCATTTTGTTTAGAGATATGACCCATTGTACTCCTGGAACGTTTCAGAAAACAGGGATCTGTAACTACTAAACAGCATCAGCAAAGTGCTTAAACAGCAATGAGACTTGAACAGGAATTAGTGTAAAAGTCATTGTGGTCATGCTGCTGGCAAAAATAATGCTATTTTTAGTAATGGGAAAACAGATGATGCTTTAAAATCCAAACCACAAAAAATGTTAAATAAGGTGTTTGAACTCATCTGTGGATTTGGTCCTCATCAAGGGACTGTGGGCAGTTGCATTTCACAAGGCAAAGGGCAAGGCATAAACCTTCAGAGTAGGATATATAGACAAGGGCAAGCTCAGATAACAAAAGTCTTTGGCACTTGTGATGCCAAAATAATGCCAGTGCCAATATGAGTTTTGGTGCACAGGATATCTAACACAATGATGCAGTTATTTCTTTTTCAAAATGCATTTCAGGAAGACCACATTTAGGTCACAATTTTCATTTCACAGCTCATCAGCAAGGCTATAGAACATGCTATATGTACTACAGAAAAACTGTCTTGGACTGTTTGGGAGAGTCTTTAAAATCTATGGGAATTGTTTATTGTATCCTTCTGCTTGCAAAGTCATTTCCCTTCATTAGGAGCGAGACAAATAGACAAAGAATAAACAGGCTTTGTAAAATAAAAATCTCCCAAATTATCCCAAACTTGATTTCTTGTCCTTATTAATTTTACTATTTAATATATCAAATGTTTTGGACCCTTCCAAAAGTTAAATAGAGTCCTGGTTCACATAGGTAGATTATCATCTGTTTTCTGCTAACATAATCATGTTTTAGGGCTTGGACTCTAAAGTAAGGATTTCATGTATGCAGAAAAACACACTTGTCTCTGACTATCTTTCAGCCAACATCAAGGGTTCTGCTATGGTAAAACAATGTGAATTTGGAATAAAGGAAGAAAAAGTTATTTCCTGGTGTTAATTATCAGAAGCAGTATTTTGTTCAGTGATGGTAAGAAATCTGAAACATTAGAATTTGTCTCAGAAATAAATGCTCAGAGAGAAGTGATGAAATTGCCAAATGTTATCATGAGCTTTTAGAGCAACAAGCTGTCCAGCAGCTCATCATAGAGGTGACTGGCAGAGCTCCATTTTTATGCTTGTAACTATCTCAAGCTATATAATCTTGAACCCTAATAAGGGCTCCAACCTGCGAGACATACTTCCATGTTTGTTTCTGCACGTGTTCATGTAGACACCACTTGATTATTCTCATGCACAGTCTGGAGGTTATTGTATACTTCAAGATTATTTTTTCCATTCACTGAATATTGCAGGTGAGAGGAGACATGCTGACTTATGGCAATTAGTGTAAGAATATCCAAATTAGGTAGCTACAGAGCAACATACTTGTCAATACTAGACACATTTCTCTGTAGCCTATAACTGTACAAAAGGGCAATTCAAATAGCAATCTAAAATGTGCCAATCACATGCTATTTCTAAGGTAATAAACAGTTTGGTGGGAGTAAAATAAAGAATATATTTTCAGAATACCAAACAGAAATAGTTCTGTAAAACTCTGTCTACTCAAGGTTTAATCAATAGCTATTAAAGTTACTGTACAGGTTCTTACAGGATTCTAATAGGCTTTGGAATAGGACATCAATGGTAACCCAGTCAGTGTAACATATTTCTTAAGACATGATGATTAAAATCAGACTTTTTTTTTTCCAAAACAATAGACAAAATAAGTAACAGCTTCTTTTCCTTCTCCATCCCACACCCTGTCACCCAACATCACTTGCATAGTAGTGCCACCATGCAAAGAATGAACATATTCATTCTTTGCATGAATATGTATACTTTGGTTTTTCTTTTTTCATAGGTAGATTAATTCATTCCAAGGAATAAAGCAGCAGACTATTTTGGCTTAAAAAGAATACTTAATGGCAATATTACTAGTAAGAAAATATTATTTTGAGCACAAAATATTTCACAGCAAAAGACAAAGTTATGACGTAGATAAGGAGGGTGCATTGAAAATGTTCAAGTTATAGTAGACAAGCAAAAAAAAGTAGAAACACAATATTTTTGTTTTCATTTAAATCAGATGGCCAGGCTTTTATGATACCACAAAATATAAGTTCCTCATGTCTGTACCCAAAAACTATAGATATGGTATTTCTTTAGAAATTACTTGTAAAGGCATTCATGGACACAACTTTAATCTGTGAATATACTAAATTGTTAATTTCAATAATTTGAGAAGTGCTGGAGTATATTTAAAGAAGGAATTTGAAAGAAGAAACTAGCAATGAGGGTTTTTTCCCAGGCCAGGAAGCAACTCTGCATGTAAACCCTAAGTCTGCAACACTATTTTATATTCTATAAACCACCTACACATGCTTTAAGCTAAGAATGTATTTAAATACCTCTCCTAACTGAGGCATAGATTTGCATTTACTGAACTGAGGGCAGCCAAATTGATAGCAAATTCATGTCACAAGTAGGAGAAATCAACATAAATAGTGGTGTTTATGTAAAATTTCTAAATAATAAAAAAAAGAGGGAAAATTTGTGACACTGAGGAAAACCAATAAAGAACGCATTTCTTTCATTACTTTGAAATATTGAAAATCCCTCACATTAAAATTATTGTAGGAATAAGATATACCTGTTCTTAATTTTGTTTTATAAAATGAACAACAAGATTTGCACAAGGAAAATGAGGGGTCAGTTTGAGTCTTATGTATCTGATGCATAAAAAAGTATGGTACAATACATTCAAAAAATAATGCACTATAATTTGTACCAAAGAAAATTGGAAAATTTAATACAGCTTGCTAGTAGGGATGACCTAATAACAGTTGATGCTGAAATATAGAAACTTTTAAAATATCTAAATTAAAACAAGTTATTACTGAAAGAGTTTCCATTTTTTTCTCCTGCTCTTTACAGCACTACACTAACAAGGGAAACTTTCTTTTAACTTCATCTGACACTGAGTTCTTCTTTCTTTGCCTCAATTTTCCTATATGCACAATGAATCCTGTGGTATTTACAACCCTGGAAAGTCCTTTATGATCAGCTGAAAACAAGATGTTAGGTAGCTGCTAGACTGCCTCATCACAGCTTCCCACTATGCAATACTCACTATGGAGAACATCTGCAGCCTTAATCATAACGATAAATGCAACATCTTGCATTACTGAGCAAAAGTAGTGCTACATACAATAGAATCACAGTCATTTGTATTCCAGTGACACCCACAACGTGCTAGCCACTGTTCTTGCACACACATACAGTCAGACAGGCCCTAAAGAACAGGTTTTTAGGAAGTGACAGCAGTGCTTTAGTGACGTGTCAGTAACTGACAGCAGCAGAGACAACAGCATGATACATGCTTTAAGGCACACTACATCCTAGGCATGCCACATCTATTCAGAGACAAATCTAGATAAGCCTTTTCATTTATGGGGATGCAGAATCATAAAAACTGTGTTTAATTGGAAGTACTTGTAAATATATAATTGTAAGGGCTAATAAATTCTAATTAATAATGCTGATTCCTAAAAACCATAACCATACCAACTAACCATTATATGAGATTGAATATAAGCATGTAATAAAAGACAATCAAGAGCCTTAAAAAATTCACCTGGTAAGTTAAATTCATGGTGAAGATGAGAAAATGGAGTCATAGTGACACTGCCTTGTTTTTTCACATTTTCTTGGTTTAGAATATCTGTGTTTTTTTCATTTTCAGGTAGAAATTAGTTTTGCAAAGAGATACAAAAGCAAAAATTGATAGAATTAGCTCAGGCATTGTCAGCTGACAGACAGCATTTTGTGAACACTTCAGCTCTAGTGATTTTTATAGGGGACTGTAAAGGGTTCTTCTCAAAATGTACTTGCTATGTCTCACAACTATTCTTTCTTTGAATGAAGGGTATGTTCTGCCTAAGGGCAGAGCACGCCTTGTGTATGCATTAGTTAACATTCTCTCCATTACTAAGTGGAGATTTGGTTCTCTCCAAACAATATTGAGTAGATTGAAGCTTCCAAACACAGGAAGGTTTTTTGTGATTTTTCGAAAGGAAACATTAATAGAATCTGAAGGGGGGGAAAAAGAAAAATACTTGGATTTCTTACAGCTTAATGAAACAATCAGAATGATACAGGAGCTCCAGTTTCTTAACACCAATTGTAAAATATTCTCTTAAAACTCATGGCTTTATGAGGAAGTGAGGAAGAAATGGGTTTATTAATGCTGGAAACATTTAAGCATAAACAGAAGAGTATCTGGGGAGGATAAAAGATTTACAAAATATATTAAAACCTGTTCTTTGATAATATGTTTTGAAAAGAAACTATGTTTTATACTCTTGTTTGGGGTTTGAGTTTTTTGTTTGGTTTTTCTTTTTGTTTTTTGTGTGTTTTTTTTTTTTTTTTTTTGTTTGGGGTGGTTGTTTTGTTTTGTAATTTGGTTGGTTTGGTTTGATTTTGTTCTTGTGAGAGAAAAGTGTCATTATAGAGATCTGAGAACTCATTCTTTTCCATTATTTCTGTATCACTCCTCTACCAGTTATTCACATGTTTATTCTCCCACATTTTCAAAATGACAGATTGCGGGTTAACTATAATTTTTTTTAATTACATCTGTAAATACCTTGCAAGTTTTTTTTAATGTAACACTTCCTTTTTTCCCTCTTTCACCCTTCCATTTAATGGTTAAGCCTATAAGCCCAGTTAAATCATCTTTATGTTGTGTTCACACTGATTGCAACATGTTCAGGGCACAGTTGATTTTGGCTATATTCATTACTCACCTTGATCTTTATATAAGCTATGATTGTTTTCTGTAACTGCTGAGAAACAAAACTGAATGGTGCTGGACTACATACAGAAACAGTGTTAGGAAGTTCTGTCATTAGTAAGAATTACTGGCTTAAGAAAATTTGGAAGGGTTATTTCCTGTTGTGTTCAGATGGAAGCCAAGTGCTGGAATGAAACCAATGCATGCACTGTAACACCTGACATGCTAGGAAGACCCATCCAAGGCTTCTCTTGCCAGAATATCGTTTTTGCTGATAAGCAACTGCCATAAAAGAATCATTAAACAGGAATCAATTTGTTGAAACAAAACGAATATGAAAAAAAATTAAAAGTTGTAGAAGAATTCCAGTAGCAAAAGGTGCCTTTACTGTGTCTCCTGTGGAGAATTAATCACTTGGCCAAAGAAAGCACAAATTCACATTTTATATCAAACTTCTCAAAAAGACTAGAATGATGCCCAGCAAGGCATCACTCTCTTTTACCCTTGGCAATCTGATTTGGCTGTCTGATTTGGCAATCTGATTTTGTTGGCACACTGTTAATGAAAGAATATCCACAGCCCTAAATCTTCATTGCCTGGAGAACCTAGCATTTCTAACTTGCATGCTGCACAGCTTCTAGGGCACAAGGGTATTCCTCCTTATTTCTTTACTATACATACCTCAAATTAGGGTTTTTTCACCTCAGTTTTTCAAAAAGCCTTGATTAAATTTTCCTACTCCTACTACTGGAGTAGTAACTCCAGTTCCTTTTTCTCTCTGATAAGAAAAAGAAGAAAAAGCAGATATCCCCCCACTCTTTAAAAAGGCAAGAAGAAGAAACCAGGGAACTACCTGCCAGTCAGCCTCACCTCAATCCCTGGAAAGGTGGCAGAGTGCCTTGTTCTGGAGGCCATCTCTACCCATGGGGATGATAAGAAGGTGATTAAGAGTAGTCAACATACATTCATTGGAGGTAAATCATACTTGGCCAACAAGATTGCTTTTTAGAATGAAAAAATCACCTGGATAGATGAGTGGGGAATTGTGGACATTGTCTGCCTCAACTTCAGCACTGTCTCCACATCATCCTCATAGGCAAACTCAGGAAGTGTGGGCTGGATGAGTGGGGAGTGAGGTGAATTGAGACCTGGCTGAACAGCAGATCCCAGAGGGTCGTAATCATGTAATCGACCTGGGGCCCTGTAATGGGTGGGGTCCCTCAAGGTTTAGTACTGGGCCCACTATTGTCTAACTTCTTCATCAGTGACTGGGATGAAGGTCCAGATGCCAGATGCCTCCTCAGCAAGTTCACTGGCAACACAAAGCTGGGAGGAGTGGGTAGCACCCCTGCATGCTGTGCAGCCCATCAGAAGGACCTGGGCGTGTTGGAGAGTGCAGCAGAAAGGAACCCATTTGAATTCAGCAAAAGCACCAGGGGAGGAATTAGGACCCCTAATTCTCCTAGGCTATGTGATCCCTTTTATACCTACAACTCTGGGGGTTTTTCTGTGTGACATCATTAACATGCACAAAGTATGTTTCCCCAGTTTTTCATAAAAGCTGTCACAGAACTGATTATTAAGCAAAATTTACTTTTCAGTAAACCTGTCTACAAGCTCCTCTGCATAATTTAACCGTAATTTATAAAGTGACAGTTGTAAGGTAGTCCCATAAGATGAAAAAGCATCAGAGGAAATAAAGTTTTTCAAGAAGAAAATCTTGTGCACTGGTGTGACTTGCATTATTAACAAGATTATCTCGTAAGATAGTCTTGTTAATAATAAACATAGCCATATTTTTCACACTGCATTGGAATGGTGATTCTTAGCTTCAGTCACGCAAAGAAAAATTATTAACAGACATGAAACTAGCCTCTTTGGAAAAGGCCTTAAAAGGATATTGCAGCACAGATAAAATACAAACCCACAGACCTCACAAATTTTAAGTCTGGAAAGCCTGACCATTCAAGAGGAAGTTTCTACTTAAGTAAACAAATGTTTGAAAGCAAGGAAATATAAAGTTAATGGCATGCAGACAACATACATCTGCTGTCATACTTCTTCCACAGCCTCTCTAGTTTGAGGAAACTTTTCAACATTGAATCTCTGAAGTTTTTTAACCTTATGGAATGCTTAACCAAGGAATTTTGACTTTTTTTTCCCATCTTAAATGCTGAATATTGACTGTCTATTATCTTGGTTGCAGACTAGATGAGAAAACTTCAAGACAACATAACACAAGTATATTTATAACAAGTTCCCAGGAGCAGAGATAAAGATCTAAGATTTTCTGCACTTTAGAGGAGATGTGTCACTTAACCATATGCAGAGGACAGTCAAAACAGGACAAATGGAAGTTAGTGCCTAGCTACATACAGATATCTTATCTAAGATTTGGAATTCTGACAAAACAATTCAGAGCAATTCAACATCCACACTCCAGGGAACAAAAAGAGCTTATTAGGTAATAGTTGGGCTTTCTCATGTAATTTTTAAAATAACATTGTTTAAAATGAGGAAAATGAATAAAGAGCATATTGTCTTTCATAGCCTGCAAAATTGTGCATCTTGTTAGATTTAGCTTATGATGCAAGTTATACTTCAAAGCCTTTGTAATAAAGAACACTTGTTTACGTCACGTGTGTTTGATTTACTTTTAAGCTATTATCCCAAGTGGAACTTGTGATTTGGAATTGGTTCATAACCAATATGGTTTTTCATACCAGTTGAATACATGAAGTTTCTCACTTTTACAGAGCTAAAAAAGTACAAAACAAGAGATAATACCTTCCCCCAATTTTTCCATTAAAAATGAAAAGCTACGATTCTTGTGTCTACATAGGACATGTTGTAATAATTTAAACAGATGCTAAGGATGGTAAGTACTGACAGCATGTTTTATTGTGTACAATGAGTCTCCAACTTTTCAAAGTCACATTTTCTGTTTATCTTATCACTAGTAATAAGAAATTCATATGGACATTAAAAATCTCAAATTTCACATTACTAATCAGGCAGAAAAACAAAAAATATAAACAAAGTAGAACAATACGAGAACCCATCCCTTCCCATACATACACACTTTCTGAACTGAGTTTCAATTGGAAATATTATTGTCCTAGTCTGTTTAGAAGGATGCTGCACAGTATCTAGACTAAGAAAGAGGCTGGAGCTGGTTTGGGTTTGACTTGTTTCCAAGAGGGATTTTGTGTATTCTTTCTACTAACATTGGGTTGATTTCAGCCTTTTGCCTAATAAGATATTTTTGAATAGCTGATTGATTTAGCACAGGTCTTCAGGAAAGCAGCCCTGTGTTGCTGGCTACACATCTTTTGAGTAAATTTATGTCTTCCATAGTATCAATTAAACATGAAGATGGAACAGAATATGCACAAATTTTTTATACTGGGGGACAGAAAGATGAAAGATGAAAATCCGAAAAGTTGAAAAGTACAGAATTCTATACAGCAACTAAATGTTATGGTGTGTGCAATCCTTTTCCCTATATTTCAGCCCTCGATAAAAAGCATGATATTTAAAACATGCATTTAAAAAAAAAATGCTTAACCTTCCATGAAGACTTAATTAGTGATGTGCCCTCTCTGCATACTTGTCATGTCCTCTCTTTCTTGTTTTATGTGGTACAGTTTTCTCTAAAGAAAAAGGTTTTTTAAAAAAAGCAAACAGAGATAGAAATACCTTTAAAGTCAGGCCTATTCATCCTCTTTGCATGTCAAATGAATCCTTTTGGATCTAACACAAGATGTCCATTCTTCATGTGTACATATACCACATCCTTTTAATCCTAGTGACTTACTATCTTTATAAGAACACTGTCTCCAATGAAAGAACAAAAGACAGAAACTAACAAAAAAATGTTCCATTATACAAGAGTAGAATGGCTCAACATATTTGAAGTGAGCTATTTATAGAAATCATTGTGAGGTTGTAAACATTTAAATAAACCCCTTATTTTTCTGCTTTGTTCATGGCAATGACCTTAAGAGGCAAAAGGTTCTGGAGACTCTGGGAAGCAAATACATAACCATGAAGAAATTCTTACATACAGTCTGTGGATTGTTATGCTAACCTGATGCAGGAAAGGCCCTTGAATGGATATATAAGCACTCCAAAGATAAGAAGAGAAAAGTAGGTATAAAATCATCTAGGCAGGAGCTTACAACATCCTCTACAAATATCTGTATTTAGATCTAATTAGTCATTCATGTCCATTAAAGCAAGACAGGAAGCAATGAGTTGAATTGTTTAAAGAAGGATGTTGTCCAAGAGTAGAAGGAAATGCCCTACCTGTAATGGCAGCTCAGTCCACTTGATTGCCTAATGCTTTGCTGCTGCTTTCAGGTCAGAGAAAGACCATATTAGAAAGAGAGTCTACTATTTATTAATTTTTTTTTCTATTTAAATATTCAAACTTCCTTCTTGAGCCATCAAGAATCTTTCTGTATCAGATTTCTCATTGATCAGCACCAATAGGTGTTCATAGATTTTTTTTAGGTGACAGCAGGCAAAGAAATAGTTCATGTACTAAAGCAAGTTTCCATATTAATAGAATTAGTATTAGTATTACTACTTGCAATACTGCTGCTATGACTGATACTATTACTATTTTTGTAAGCTTTGTCTGACCAGTACAAATGTTTTCTTTTGTCTAGCTGATTTTAAGATTTTAATTTAAAATACAAGCAGGCAAACAAAAGGTAGACAAAGCCTAAGGGTCAATTAGTTCATGAATCAACAGAGAATTATAATCAGAATACAAATTACATCATGTGATCCTCAAAAAATCATCCTGGTGAGCTTAGTACACCTCTGCTTCTGTCAAAACACAAAGGGATAGCAACGTAACATATATGCCTATAGCAGTTTAACATGCAGCAATGTGTAGTTATTCTTTGCTTCACTTACATAATGCCAATTATGAAAGTTCTTCATTAAATTTATCCATGAGGTATCATAAGATTTAGGGAATGACCCCTCTTTTCAGAGTAGGTTATAGTCTCAGTACCAGAAATTTATTTGAGTTACAGGATACTTATATGGAGACATGTTAATGTAATATGTAATCCTTAACAACACTGAAATCAACTGAAAGTGCACATTCATCCATATTGCTTTAAAAACATGAATATTGCACTAAAAGTATAGATACGGTCTTTTTTAAGCAAGAAATTATTAACTGCATTAAGCACAAAAATCTCATTTTATTCTACAAATTATAGCATATGAAAACACTGGGAAAGTGAGCAAATGGAGTCTTTGAAGTCATAAACAAAGGAAAGTTATAAAACTTCCATGGGAAAATAAGCAACTATTTACTGTAGGGTATTGCTCAAACCTGCATTATTTTTACAGTCAAGAAGGCAACTGTAATATTTTAAAGCTCTTGTTACAGTAGCAGGACATGCTTTTGCTTTCATAGCCTCCTTTCTCAGGTGGTTGCCACATGTTTGGCTTCTGTGCAAAGGTATATTATTTCATGGCTTACCTCTCTGGCACACAGTTTGGTTGAGAATGGGGAGATTTCTTTTAGAATTAGAATGTTTAGCCATTCTGCAGAATAAATATAAACCAGCACAGCAGAGGCTAAATTCTGGATTACAGAAGAGAAAGGAAACAATTGAAGAGTGAATCAAAATATAGGTTCTGGCCACTGTTCAGAGAAGCCTGGAAGCATAGAAGCAGCTATCCACTTGAACTGAGGGACTGTCCCAAAATTACTTGTTATGGAATCATAGGATCATTTCAGTTGGAATGGACCTTAAAAACCATCAAGTTCTGACCCTCCTGCCATGGGGGTGAATTTTCTTTTCTAGAAGGGAATTTTCAGTTGTAAAGATGCCTGTTAAAAAAACCAGAAACTCATGCAAGTAATGTAAAAGATCCAGTAATAGCTATCCAAAAACCTTCAGAACCAGCCTTAAGACTCCAGAAGTTCATAAATTCTTCTTTCCAGGAGAAAACTAGTAAATATTAGAGCCAAAAGAGCAATTTACCCTCCACACACCAAATACGTCTTCTAAATTAATCTCATGGAAATCTTCCCTGATGTCTAAAAATTTTAGTCTGTTTGCTTATTCATTTTGCTCTTTTGAGATTTCTTTGGGACAACAAGCGAGTCAGGGCAGAAAAAAACTGTGAGAGGCTGATTTTATGGTATTTACCATCTGACCAGAAAGAATTACAGAAATCTCCCAGAGGTGTTTACAATCAAGAAGTTTGCACAGCAAAAGAACTTATGAGCTCTTTCCCCTGAAACAGCTCATTTGCCAACCTTAAGATTCACCCTAAACAGAACTGAAATTGCCTCAATTCAAAACAAAAAAAAAAAAACAGTGCAAAAAATAAATGCCTACTGCTGTATGGTAATGTTATGATGTGAGACATCCTTTACTGATGAGCTTGTTGGGAGCATGTAGGGGCTGGGGTAATATTTTCTTCAGTAACATAAGCACAGTTCCTAATTACTTTTTCTAGCCCTGTATTTTGAACACTTTTCTTGTTTTAGCCACAAGTAACTCAAACTCAATGTATTAAAATTATGTAAAATTTACTGTGTTGCTCTTTTCTTCTGCATTTCCTAACCATGCTACTGTTTAAAATAATTTTTATTGTGCCATTCAGAGGGAAGGAATCAGAAAAGTGAGAGAAGACTGAGAATATGCACTATGTTCTCTTTTGGTTTGGACTGCTTTCTTTGATGGCTTCACCACTGAGAACTTTGAGCCACACACATGCAGAGGTCAGTTGCACTAACCTCCATGGTACAGATTTTATCTGGTATGGCAGTTCAGACTCCAAAGCAGCTGCTAGTTCATGTCATCAGCACATCTGCCTCCATATATCCTGAATTTTCCTTTTAACAGTGTAGATGAATGTATATGAAAAACTAAGCATGGGGTCATCTGTTCATGAGGTGTTAGCCTTATTGGGAGCTTCAGAAATAGTTTCCCTGTTTTCTTGTCTCAGGGGCAAGCCTTAAGTCTGTCTTGGATGCAGTTTTTCATCCAGGGCAAAATCCTGTCTCCACGGCTAGCAATTAGCATTTTGCTATTGATTTCCATAAAGGCAGAAATTTTTCTTAGGTGTACAGTATAGGGAGCTGAGAAAATTGAGGCGGTGGCCAACGTAAGCATAATACTTCTGGGAAGAAATATGTAACTTGAAATATGTAACTTAAAATATTTTATTAATTTTGTAATTAATATAATTATATAACATATAAAATAGTATACCATTTCATGTATAATTATTTATATAATTTATTCTTAATTAATTTTTATCCAAGCTCTTCTGACATTATTGTCCTTTGTAACTGTCAGGATAATCTTCTTGCAGATTATTTTCTGCCTTTCTCATTAACACTTTTCTTCCAATGAATATTGCCAGGAAGATATAGTTTCTATATCTATAGTTATTTAAATACAGAATATATTCTATTCTTTGTAGAATTAGTTGTAATATGCAAAGAGAGGAACAGTCTGTTTTTGTACACATTTTAACTCCTCATGTGGATTTACGTCTTCATCCTTGAAATATGCTTGAACAAGTAATTTCTTATGCTTATTTAGATGCACAGTTTTATTGATTTGCAGAAGGTATTCATTTAAGGATTTATTCTTGACTAACTATTTATGAAAGAAGGGCCATAGGACTTATTAAAAATAGTCTAAAAATAAAATCTTAGCATCAAAACTGGTTATCAGCACTTCTTTCTTCAAAAATGTCAAAAATAAACAGATTAAATTATGACTTATCACCTTGTTCAATAAACCGGATTCTGCATTATGCTGTTCTTACTGGAGCTCAGAGAAGAATTTAAAAAGTTAAATTCATGCTGAAATACTTTGCTGAGTCAAGGCTTAGATGGATAATCGATATTTCACAGATACAGTGGAAGGTTAGGTCTTAGAGGCCAGCTTGATCCCTTGACTTTGGAATTTAATACAAAAAGGTTTAAATACAAAACTTAGCAGAGCGTGTTAGGTATTCAAGAGAGTACTTCTTTATACAGTTTATTATAAATTCACTTCTCTGTGTACTTGTATTCACTAGAGATTCATGTTCTACTCATAAACCCTGTTATAAATTTTTTATTTCTGATTTCAAATGCTGCAATACTTTTCTAATAATAAATGTTATCCCAAAGGGACTGTGAATATGCTGATCACAAAAAGCATCTCATGGGAGCTTCCATAACAACGAGATGAAGAGCCTCTGTCTTCTCACAAGAAAGTGAGGAGAATCTCTCCTTAATATCTGTATCTGCTGATTATTTTTCACACAACATAGTGACATATTTATCTCCATGAAAGAGCATATTTTCTATTATATACAGAAAAATTCCATTTCCTATGTGTATGGTTTAGTGGCAGATAATATATTAATGAATTTCACAATGTAATTGCTTATTATTTTGAAATACAATGAAATATTTCTTCTAAATATTTTTCCTTCAACTGCTCTCTCAAATAGGAATCTCAAAGGAATCTTGAATAATGAAAACATAGTTCTAGGTATAATTTTAAGTCAGTGTCCCACTGATGCATCTCCTCTGATTTTTGACCAAAATTTACCTTCTTATATATTTCATATCCATATTATCCAGCTAGACTCGTCTGCACTGCTAAATTTGGCTTGGAAATAGATATCTGCAGGTTGGAGTTCACTTCAAGCTCTGCAGATAGATCCCTTTTTTTGTTTTTCCTGTGTGTATCAGTTAACCATACTGACCCTGCTATTAGAATATCTGTCTTCCTCATAATCTTCAGCTTATTTATCCTCACAGTCCTGAAAAGAGATTTTCTTGTCCAAAGAAATGCAGCAAAAAGAAGTAAAAGAATTAATCTAAGGCCATGGTAGTGACCCTTCAGTACAGGGGAGGGAAATGACATCTAAATGCTCTCCTGCATTACTGAAGACTGTCCTTAACATTACACTGTTTTGGCATTCTTCCTTTGCTTTCTGTATCCCAACCTTAATATAACTATTGAAATTTTTCATCCCTTATTTTTCCTTTCTTAATCTCAATTACACACTCCACCTGGCAATCTGGCCTGCCCCTGAAATCAGAACTCTTCTTGCCTCAGTGTGCACTTGGCTTCATCCTTTCCTATAACTAAAAGCACCTGCCTATTCCTTTCCTGTGTTCTGGATAGTGGTTTTTTTTAAGGTCTAAATACAGCTCTACTTTGTCCCAAAGCGTTGCTTGCTATTCACAAGATACCATTTCCTTCAAGACAAGTTGTAAGAGGACTCTGTTTAATAAAATTCATTATCAAAAATGCTGTTTTAGAAGAATATCTAAGGAGTTTTTCACATATCAGGAGAAGAAAAGGAATGAAAAGCCCCTTTTTTCCTCAAAATATTCAAACCCAGGCCATGTAACATTCAGCAGTGATCAGAACAGCCAGACCCAAGAGTATTTGGAGTGTTCTTGTCATTGTGCTGATCAGTGTTGCAGGAGTTCCATGACCATGTGCATTGGTGCAATGCAGGGCAGGGTGTGTTGTTTTTGGCATGGGTAGATGAGGTGACAGCCCAGAGGAGGGACCAGCATCAACCACAGCACCAACAAATCTGTGAACACTGATGATGAAAGGTAAAATTTCAACCCACTTGCCAGGGAGTGGGTTGTAGTGAGTAGCTGAATAGTTAAACCTGCAGCATTGAGGGGGAGGTTACTTCTGGTTTAACCCAGAGCTGCTGGAGCCAGAATAATTTTCTCTGGCTATGCCCTAACTGAACACAAAGGGAATAACACCTATGAGTCTCTAAACGCTGAAACAGAAAAATGGTCACAGCATTTTGGAATTTCAGCCGTAATTTTTGCTATCAATGTGAAAAACACACATATCTAAAAGTTGTCATTTTAGGATCAGAGGGTCCCTTCCCATGATACTTCTGTATTATAAAGTCTGAATTTGTGTATGGTCTTTGTTGGAATAGTTTCATATGCTTAGATAAGTCATTTGAATGATGAAGATGAAGAAAAAAATGCCTGTGGCAAGTAACAAAGGAACTCTCATGGTCAGAATTTATCTTCACTTAGGTAAAACTGCAGTCATTTTTGACTGGAATTTAAATAGACAAAAAGACTGAATTACACAAAAACTTAATAAACATATCCAAAATGAGGTGTCATACACTCAAGTCTACAAAAAATTATTTATATTCTCAATCAGATATAAGAATTCCAGATATATTATTAATATATTAATGATAATATATTTTTACGATATTTTCCAGAAAGGAGCATAAAGACATGAAGGGACTCTGACATTGTAGGATTAGATGCTAGTATATAGAATTGCCAGAAACACTGTTTATTTAAAGTGGTTTGTACTTCCTTTAATAATAATAATAGGATTGCACATTGCAACAACTGTGAACACATCAGTTTGATTCTCCAATCCAGTGCAGCAATGAAAGATTTCATAGTGCCACCATTACTGGACTTGCTGAACTAATGCCTAGGTTTGTTATAATAGAATTATTTGGTGGGTGGATATGTACATATCCACTTAATATGTGTGCTAGTTTATATTATGCAAGTACTAAAGAAACAACCAAATCATAAAAATCAACTAGGTGGTTAAAAGCATGAAGTGAAGAAAACTGGAAAAAGAATAAGGGAAAGGAAATTGCCTGTGATCTTATGAACAGTTACCTTTTTTCATGATCTCAATTTAGTAAGTTGGTAATAACATAACAGAGATCATGAGCATAAATGGAATGTGTGTTGCTAAACATGTTTTGTTAATTTTCTACTGTCGATTTATAAGTAGAGAATTAAACAAATCAGATGGGATAGTATTAGTTAGCCCATGGACTGATTAAGGAACATTAGCTGCCTAAGACATCAGACACTGAGGAATTCTTCTAATACATTTACATCTATTTTATACCTACCAACTGATTAGATGAAATATCCCATGGTACCTGTCTCCAAGCACAACCATCAAGGCTATTTGGATACAAGACAGACAACTTGATTTGTGGTTGCTGCATTGTTAAGTAGAAAGGAACCAGGATGAAACAGTGGAACTGAGAGGATCAGGAGTGAGGCATCATAATGACAGTAGTACTCCCTCAACACGTCACTAGCTCTTGAATTCAACCCTACTAATACTAACTACTAACCCTACTAACCCATACTAAACAAAATGAGTGAAATCCAGAACAGTAAATAATACTAGAAAAAGGGAATGCTGATTCAAGTACTGCATCCCTAAGCCTCTCAGGATCAGTCCCAGGAACTATCAGCAGACTCTCTTTTATGTAGTTTATTTTTTGATTCCAGCTGTAGACCACCCCTCCTCCTCTTTGAACAAGAGTTCATCACACCCTGGTGGGAGCCAGTTACACCTGCCCAGGGAAAGCTTTTTCAACATATCTGCTGCTATTTTATTTTTCCCCCATCTGTACACAATACTTTCCAGATTCTCCTGTTATGTCCTGCTGAATAAATGTCTCTCATGATTATGCTCCAGTCATCCTGGACACCTTCACAATGATTTCAACATGCAATTCCTTTTTTCTCACTATTTTTCAACATACACAAAAAGACAACACGTTCCATAAATCTAATAAAGCTGCATGGCCAAGAGCAGCCATCCTCGCTGTGCCCGTGAAGTTGAACACACTACACCATAATTCCTTGATTATGCCTGTACAATTACTGCCAGAGCAACAAAAATACACGTGAGACAAAAGATGATTGTGTTTCTGAGCAAAATTGAGGTTTACAGGTCATTTGGGATTACAGAAACCAACTTCAGTAAAGTACAGCTTGCTGGAAGACAACAGACACAGCTAAGCTGATGCTAGTCAGTGAACACTGAAGAAAGTATTTCACAGATGTTTCCTCTACTCAGATTTATAACGCCACTTTTTCTATTTTTTGTTTCAAAAGATGTTTATGCTTTTGAATTTTTTATTTCTTTTTTTTTAAATTTGCACAGAAAAATGTGCCTAGGAAGATTCATGACTAACCCACAGAAAGTTTCAGACTAGTAATGTCAAAATTTGTCTATTTAGAGATATTCTTGCTCTACATAAGAAGGAAAGGTCATAACATGTGGGGAAAAAAAAAAAAAAACACAACACAAATCAGCTGATTATAAAACAAGATCAAACACACAATTTAGGAAAGCAATTTATGACCAAGTAACAATGAAACGTCAACTGAACTCATAAAGAAATAGGGATTGGTGGGAGAGAGGAGTGTAGGAATGCAGATATTAAATATCAGTCATATAGATTACTGTGGTGGAAAAGTCTTCGTGTCAATCCAGCTGTCATATCTGACAAGCCAGACTCTTGCTTTTTGAAAAAATTCATTGAAGTTCAACTCCAAACAGATACTTTCTGGAGAAGAAAAGTAGTCTTATGGAGTTGAAGGTGCCCAGCCCCTAAGGGCCATAAGCAAAGTGAGCCACACTGTTTAGTAGTTGGAATTAGGAAATGAAGTTTCAGTACCACGTTCAGACTCATCAAGAGCTTCAAAACACTTTGTAAAATGGTGCCTACATTTCAAGACCCTAAATTCCTCTGCTAAAAAAGCACAAATAGTGTCATGCCAGTGACCTTGCATCTTTCCATCAGCTAATATTTCTTACATGGCTGACTCTTGTCCTACACCGTGTACAGAGCAGGATTCCCACTCCCAGCTGTTTCTGCTGGGGAAAGAAAAAACTGAAGGTGGGAGATTGATAAGCCAAATCACAATCTTGCTTTATTGTCTGCATAAAGATTTAAGTTTACTGTTGTTCTCTTCTCATGTCTGAAGATTTCACTAAAGGATTTTTGAGTTGGGTTAATAATAACTGGGGTATTTATTTTAATATCTATTCTAATAATGTGTGAACTTACAGCTTTTATGAATGATTCTCACCCCTGCAAACTTCAGGATAACATTGATTTGACTGTCTGCACTTTTCAAAGTAGTTTAATTCTCCACATAATACAAAGAGACAGTCATGGATTTAATTTTCTACCTGTTTGAAAGCTTCATTTCTATGTTTGGATTTTTTTCACAAAGGGTCCATTTTTTAGCAACACATCTCAGCTTGATAAGAGTGCAGAAAGTAAACTTACATGAATTGACCTACAGGGCATTAATTAGTCTCAGATTATTTTAATAAACACAAAAATCCCTTCAACTTAGTTTGGCCTAAGCAAAACAGTTCATCATAGTCTCACCTATGCAGGAGCATGTGAGAGATGCATTCAGGACTGTAGAGCTGTTCTTTCCATTTCCTCTGCCTTTCTGCCTTAGTTGATAGCACTTGCAGGATATGCTAATGTCATCATTACACAGCCCCTGACTCTGCCCTCAGGGAAGAAAAACACAAGCTAGAGTGAAAGATTTGTCTCTGAAAGCCCATTTGAAAGGTCACCTGAGAGTAACAAACAGAACTTCACTGTGTTTTCTGACTTGAAGAATTTGCAAACTTATGACCACGGAGATGTACAGTAGGGTATTGCCAAGCCATAGCATTTCCATTAGAAAACATAGAGGGGTCTCAGGAGTTAAAATTCAAGGGCTGAATAGAAGTCAGTCAAAGCTGTGAGAGAAGAGAAAGGAAAGCAAAAGGCAGCTGGAGCTGGGCTGGACTCCAAGTGCAAAATAGTAGTGATTGATAATTATAAAGACCTTATCGTATCCTTGTATTTGTCTGAGAATTTTTTAATAGGATATTAATTACTTCTTTATTGTGTATGGAACCTACATGTTAAAAAATGCCTGGGAAACATTAGGTTATTCACTGTGATTATTCATTACCCATCAGGCAACTTCCCAGATTATGATGACTCTTCAGCATTCTCCCAAACACCAGATGTACTCCTAAAAGGCAAGATGTCAGTAACATTGACAAAATGCCCTGCACAGAAGTTGTCAGCACTGGGCAGCAGGGATCCCTCCTGCAGCACGGCGTGCTGATGCCTGGGAGCCAGCTACCTGCCCTCTCGTTAGCACAAGGGCACTCGCTGGTGCTGTCAACAGTAATGAACATGACAGGGGACTGCCTGCAGGACACATGCCATTGACAAGGTGCCCTTCCCTACCAAACAGTCTGCAACCACTGGGTGAGCAAATGAATGTGGTAGGGGCAACCTCTGGCTTCAGACTGCCTAGAGCTGCTCTTCTTGTGTCTGTCTTGGAGCACCGTGGGTGTGGGGTCTCAAGACATTGCCTTGCATATGCTGCATCCTCTTACAAATGCAGCACTGGCACTAAAACATTAATTAACTATCTCACAGTAGTGATTAATGAAAGGCTCTGCCACAGTAACTCAATGTGTTCTATTCATTTTGTAGGCACATCATCTCCTTATATCTTCATTTGACATTTACGAAAATATATTTGCTTCAAGGATTGCATTGCAAGCAACAGCACCTTTCCAATTAAATGCACATTTTCAGACCAGAATGGAACTACTACAAAAGTATTCATAACATAATGTCATTGCAATGGATTTGTAAACACTCTCCTAGCATTACAATGATGCTAGCTCAATAGATTTGTAAAGTACTGAAAAGTGAAATACCAGCACAAACACTTTGAGCATGCAGATAGGTTTCAAACAATTCAAATTTGACACTCTTTGTAACATTCTTTCCCACGTCACCTGTACTCTCCTATTTTAGATTCAGCTACAAAAAGGGCTTCTGTATATCCTTGACATCCTCCTCTGCTTCAAAATAGATGTAGGCTAAAACATTTGTTGAATTTCTTCCAGTGTTTTGTGGAAGAGAAAGTTTTGTCTCATGGTTACTCATCTCTTCCAAAGCAGAGTTTTCAGTTTTCAGGCTTTCTTTTTCAGTTTTATTCTGGGAGAATGAAAACAAACACACAAAGATATCCCATGTTTGCAATCTTGGCTCCATCACCAACTCAATGTGTGGCCTTTTGGATGTCACTTTGCAAAGAGCTACTGGTGGTTTTCCTAGGCTTGGGGAGAAGGGCTGGCCCTGCAGGAATCTTGTTTTGGAGGAAGGCTCTCTGCAAAGCATCTTTCCCCGGAAAATAAACCTTTTAGCAAATTACTTTATTTTACAGGATTAACTTTATATCCAAGTCTCAAGGGGATTTGGAATCTGCTTGAAGCAAACAGTTCAAAACATCAGGGTATAATTAAATGTCTTTGTTTGGGATGAATGTGCTCTCAGGATAATTCTACTATTAATGAATTTTACTAGTCCCTGAAGATCTTCACAGAGCTGGGTGAGCCTATCTAGATGCGATGATTTCTTTCTACTTTTTTTTTCTTATTTGTTGTGTCAGGTGTAAGACACTGTACAGAAAACATTCTATGCCTATAATGTTATGAAAATTGTTTAAACTCGGAACACTTTCCAAATTTAATCGATCTCTCAACAAATTTGTATTCATTCACAGTGTCTTTTAAGGGTACTGTGTTCATAACAGCAAAAAATTGAAATCAACTCTTGCTGGTATGGAATCATATCATGATGCACATTCAGAAAATACTCATTAGGAAAGGAAACAGCAGAACAGATATGCTATGCTGTATCTTGCTTTTCATGCTTTTTTGTAGTCTTTTACTAGACATTGTATTTTCAAGGTAGGAGAAAACAAAGGAAAATGTTAGAAAGCCACTTTCATCTACAAATTTGCACTATGAAGCTGATCAAACACTAATAGACCACTGAGAGATGCAGAGTCAAAATGGCATGATGAAGAGAAGCATTCTGGACTGAGGATGCATAGTAGGTCAATTGTAGATGTGAAAAGAGGACCCCATACAAAATGAAGTGCCTGGCAGTTTCCAGCTTTTCCTGTAATTTCACTTTAGCAATCTAAAATTAAAGTTAGATTTGGATGACTTAATTTCCTGCTAGTTTTCTGCAAGCAATAGTCAGAAAACCTAAAATTTCTGCCTTTGAGCACCAGCTGTCTTTAGAGAATTGATTATAGAGGGTAACCTGGAATGAGAATTTAATCCATAATCACACCTCCTGAGCCCTGTTATGTTCAGGGAGTTTTACACCACCTCTGTGTGAACAGTGGCAACGCTTGCATAGAAAACCTCTCATCTTTGCATCTCAGGGAAGCCAAGTTCTACTTTAAGTCAGTTTAATTCTATTACCTCTCTTCTGCCAGGATGAGAACTTCCTGAAAGCCTTAAGCAGGCAAAATATAGTAATATAACTAGAAAGTTTTGGTAATATGTTTTGGCAATTTGTACATTTGCTTATTAGAAAAACTGGTTATGTCCTTGGGTTGCTAAAAGGATAATGTGAATTAGTTTCATAAAATGAGAACCTTTTTTTTTAATAGGTGCAGATTTATACTTCAGTTCTGTTTACTCACTGAAACTCTTTTCCATATTTTTGAGATAGCTAAACTGGAAGCTCAATAAACTATAGCCTCAATCTTGGAGTGAATTTTCCAGCTTCCCTTGAAAATTTCTGGATATTTTTGGCAAATATTTGTTTCCAGCTTCTCCCCTCATGGCCAAGATTTGGGACTGCAGACCTTACCCAGTGTACAGGGCATTTGTAGTTGCCTATCTAGTCTGGTTACATTAAGGTTTCTAGGATAAAAATTACTTTCTTAACAGAAAGCAATTGATTTATGGAAACTGGAGAAGTCTTAAGAATGCATGCAATGCAGACCACTTCCTAAACTAGCAAAAACAATCACAAATTATTTTCTGTAGTGACTATGAAAAAATTTAGTTATGATGCTTTCCCAAATGCCAGTGAGTATGTGCATTGTATGAGCACCTGCGTGAGTAGACATTGCTCACTGACTGCATCGAATTGTTCTCAGAGACAAAGCAGGTGCAGCTTCACTAATTTATGCCTTTCTCACACACATGGCAGCTCTACTGCTTTTTGGCTGCTGTGAAGCTCAAGAGGAAATTTTTGTAACAGAGGGGTGTGTGTGTGTTAGTTTGTGTCTGTATGTTTGTGTTTGTGTGTCAGCTTGTGTGTGTTAATAACACAGCAGAGGTTTAAGGCAGTACTGTAAAAAAACAAGGAGAGTGCAAATTATTAATTAGCAAGAAAAATAATTTTTAAAAAAAATTGACCACATAAAGCATTTTGTTGTACACTGGAAAAGTGGAGAAAATGGCCAATAACAGAGGACTGCTTTTTGCAGTGCCACAGAGCAGTGCTGTTTTAGGGACATCCAGGGAAATCCCTTGTGTGCTACAGTGCAGGCACAAAGTACTGCCCATTCAGGGCTGAGCTGTGATGTAGGTGCACCCATTTTTAGTATTGATATGAAAGGCACTAAAATTGAAAAATATGGAATAATATTTTAAATAATAATTATTGTGTTATTTGTCATGACAGATTTGCAATTATGTAAAAATTGTACTTCTCCAAGGAAAAGTAAACTGGATATACCTGATTTACCTGGTTGACCACTGAGCTTTTTTTTTTTTCATTCTCTGAAAGATTTGGGATCCTGAAACCAATATTTTATGAGAAAATACTCTAGTCTTTACAGTAAGCTCTTTGATTTCCTAGTGTATTTAGTGAGATACCATGCACAGGCTATTTCAAGCAGCATATCAGATCCATTCAGAAATTAAGGCACTGAGCCTGTTGCTTTAGAAGACTCTGTTTAAGTTGCTGCTGTGTGACCTTAGATAAGTCACCAGTCCTCTGAGTCCTGTTTTCTCATCTCATAAAATAGGAATAAGTGGGTTTATTCTGTCTCACAGGGTAATTGGGCAGCTAAATACGTAGGAAATGCTTGAGAGAGCTATAATAATAGGGGCCACGTAAATCCATAATGCTTCAGCAAGGAAATAGAAATGCTAGCACTGAGAAGTACTGTGCTAAAGTAATGATTGTTTGGAGTTAATGTACCTACTTCATGGCTTTTTCAATGAAAAAAAGAACTGAATGTGTAATGTCATAGTGATGAAGTTCTGTTTTAAATTCCATATGCCCAAGGCTTAAACTGAAAAAGTGAAATTACTGCAGCCACATCTGTAGTACATTTAATCTAAAAAAGTGACTGCATATCTGCTGTTCTAATAGAATGTTTTAAGAATTTACATGGATGTAAAAGGATTTACACAACGTCATTGATGTCCAATTTTTAATACCTAATTTTTATTCCACAAACATTCATTTACTCTTTATTTTGGTTTATTTACACTAGATTGGATAGAACTGAAAAATGCTTGAATGTGTGTACATTAGTTTCAGCTCATGTTTCTGGGCTTTGCTATTTGCTTCACCCTTTTTGAACCTTTTGCCAACTTTTTAAATTTTAAATATTTTTTGAAGAACCCATTTTATCAATTTTTATCATGTGAGAATCTGAAAATTGTCTCACTGCCTCAGCTCTCTAAGTCTTCCTACATATTTTCAGGTTCTCTGTTGATGCCAACACCCTAAGTCCAGAGGCATGTCTTATTCTGGTTCCTATTTTGCAAAGCTTTTAAATAAAGCTATGTCATTTGAAAGAAGCAGCCAGATTGAACATTAAAAATACTCCATGGATCAAAATGAACAAAACAAGGTAACGTTTTCATGGACAAAACTAGCCAAGGATTGTTCTTCTCTGTCACTCTTTAAGTACTTTAAGTACTATGAAAGCTGCATTTAAAAACCATTTTACTCTGGTACTGCAGACATATTTATGAGAATGCAAATTTTAGGGACAGAAAATATTACAGACCTTGGATGGTCTAATAATAAATGTCCAGAGAGAAATGTGTTAACAGGAACTGTTCCTTCCCAACCTTTCTCTTAATGTGTGACATAATGCAACTAGTTCATTCTTTTAATTTCACTATTTCTTAAGTTATGGAATGTGCCAAAACTGAAATGAAGAGAGATAATTAGAAAACACAGAATACTGACATGTTCTTGTACAATATATATGGCAAGTAAATACCTTTCAATTCTTAAGGGTATCTGTTGATTTTCCAAACAAAAGTTTTTATTGAGAAGAGGAATTCTTAAAGAGATCGATTTTCCCAAAGAAATAAATTTTGTTCTGAAAACTCAAAAAAAACTTAAAATGGTAAAAAGCTTTTATTTTTCTTTAAGAATTTTACTTCTCCTTTTGCTAAAAATATGTAGAAAATATTTTCTGAAGAATTTAATTTTTCACTGCATTTTTAATTATATTTTTATTGCCGAAAAAAGAAGATATGAATATGGGAAGAGAGGTTTTCTTCACTGTTCTAAATTTTGAAGTAACCAATATGAGGACACAGAATATTCTGTATTTGTAAATAACCAGTAGTACAAGAGATTGAAAAGTAACTTTCATATGCAAAAACCTTTTAACAAGGCTATAGAATTGCCTTCCAAAGAAGTGGACTCTGAAATATTACAAGATGAGAAAGGAAACAAATGATGTTCAGATCGCAGTGCTTTCCTTTCCTCTGTGACAGAATGGATAGAATGACTGAATAAGCATTTTGCATCTCTGACTTTAATTACACTGACATAAACTGTCCCCCAAGAGTAGATGGCTCTCTCCCCGTAGCCATTATACTTTCCAAATACATTCTCTGATACACCCTTGAAAGGTCTAAAAGCCTCTGAAGCAGAGACATCAGGACTGCAAATCCAACAAACTTTTTTTTTTTTCTGGGCAGCAGCCAGATTTGATTCCTGGTAATTTTTCAGCCACTCTGGCTCTTGAGAATTGTTTTTACCAAATCAGCTTGTGTTGCTAACAGCTTTCTGTTCTGTACCACAGTCAGCATGTTGTCTAAACAGACCATTATCCCTAGCCCTTGCACACAGAAGGCTGCTACCATGGAGCTGACAAGAGGCCAAATGGTAGGCTGGACATCTGCCAAAGCTCTCCTTCCCAGCAAAGCCTGGAGGAACCTTTGACTTTTTTTCACTAACAGGATAGTAAGATATCATTCAGGTCTAATCTCACTACAAAAATGATCAGAGCAAGGCTGAAGCACCTCTGAAGACAGGCTGAGACAGTTGGGGCTGTTCAGGCTGGAGAAAAGAAGGCCCCAGGAAGACCTTACAGCACCTTCCAGTTCCTGAAGGTGTCCTACAAGAGACCCAGAGAGGAGCTTTTTACAAGGGCATGTAATGACAGGACAAGGGGGAATGGCTTTAAACAGAAAGACATTAGGTTTGGATCACATATTATGAAGAAATTATTCATTATGAGAGTGGTAAGACACCAGAACAGGTTGCCCAGAGAAGTTGTGGAAGCTCCATCCATGGAAGTATTCAAAGCCAGGTTGTATGAACAACAGCAACCTGGTCTAACACTTGGTGTCCTTGCCCGTAGCTGGAGCTTGGGGAAATTTAAGGTCTTTTCCAACACAAGCCATTTTATGATTCTAGGAATCCAAAATTTGAGGGGTTACCTTTAGATTGCATGCAAATTTCATAGTTTAAAAAAAGAAATTTCCTATGATAACCAGAAAGCCCAGTGGCCACAACATCAGATTTTGCCTCTGATTTTGGTACAGAGCAGAATACTTGTCCTAGTGGCATGAGAGAGCGATCACCCTCTTGGGTGAAAATCTTGTGCTATTCAGTTCAATGAAAAATCTGCCTGTAGGTTTTTCACTTTACTGAAGCTGAAGGGATGAAGAGGAAATGAGAGGTTTAGGAAACCATTTTTCTGTCCCACTAAAAAAAAAAAAAAAAAAAAAAAAAAAAAAAAAGGAAAAAAAAAAAGGGAAAAATTTTTAAAATAAATTT